>JARPMJ010005054.1:0-67372 GCA_033366665.1 Phoxinus dragarum
ACTATATTATGAATTAATACAGACACAGAATCCAGATAATCTCAAGGAACAGATGGAGATGTCATAAAGCTCTGAAATGATTGACAATCTCGCTTCTTTCATTAAGACCAGAGAGACTATGACTCACTGCCTCACAACAGCACGGCTTTGAGTTCACAGTCCTTCATCATAATTCCTCAAAGTATGGGACTGGAATGAGACCGTCAACACTTCAACCACATTCTAATAAATCTATAGCACACAACCTCAAGAGTAGAAAGAAAACATTGTTAACATGCAATGACTCTTTTCTGTTCGATCCCTTAGAAGTGTTTTTGCAGTGTTTATAACAGCAGGAGCTTTTTTTTATTTCAGTTCTGGGCTCTTAGATGTGCTCAGCCCTTGAAATTGTTGAGACATGTTCATATGAACGTATTGATTTATCAGCCACGAGCAAACTCCAAAGAAGCAAAAGTTCAGATTAATGTACTTACAACCCATTGTTCTCTGACAGTTTGTCTTACAGAGGACTTCGGTTGGTGGTGGCTTGAAGGTTAAAGCGGCGAACGAACTTTGTAATGCAGAAAGCTCAAGTGTAATCCCCAAGCACCTGTGTCCCAGGAACTAAAGACTTAAGGTGATCAAAATCTAGCCTGTTGTTCCTGTGCAATAGCAATACATTTAACCTCAGACCAGGATGCTCCATGGGAATCAGCCCTAAAATTAGCATACTGTAAGTCAGTGTGGATGAATGGCCTAAAGTAAACTAAATGAGCATTAGTATTTTATGAGATAGAGAATGACCAGGGCAACCATCTATACCACATTTTTTTGTAAGCTGTTAGAACAGGGATGTACCAACTTCGATGATACATTGAAAAATATAGATATTCAATACCATTTTCAATACCACAGGGAAACCTGCCATGTTAATTTGGGGTAATTTTGTTGTAATAGCTTACAGACAGCACAGGTGGCTTTATTTAAATAATTGAACTACCCAGTTTACAAAAAAGACAAGTAAACAGTCAGTAATAAAATAAGAACAAATTAAAAAATTGCAAACGATAGCACAAATGAATAGTGCGGGGCGGAATGACCAAAAATCAGTATCACGGTATTTTTCAAAATTATACTGGTTTCACTGTATATGACAGTATTCTTTTTGCAAGCATGACTGGGTGTAATACATTTTCTACTAAGTGAGAGAGGAAATACTGCAGTAGATTGACTTAAGCCCTATTCGCACGGGATAGCCTAAGTATTACCTGGTGACCTAGTCACTTGTAATAATTGCGGAGGTTGTCTGTGATCTTAATCCCACGCGAATCGGCAATGTCTATAATTTGTGAAGTAAAAATGTGCTGCCGTACCAGCAGGCGCAATATTACAAACTTAGTGCCGGTCACGTTGGAAGTTACCTAGCTAGCTGGGGACTATTTTCAGACGCTGCGTAATATCATAGCGCCTGTTGCACCCATGGTACGGCAGCACAGTTCCTTGATTATTACGCAGGAATGAGAGTATAGTTCCTAGTCATATTGGCCTAGAACATCGCAACTTTTAATTTTCCGTCGGTCTTAGTACACGATGTAACTACAGAAGAGTCAAGTTTTAAATAGGAAAAATATCGAAACTCTTTGGTCATTTTTTTTTTAGAGAGATGTTAACGGTCTAATGAGATTAAATGATCCATGCTAAGCTATGCTAAAATTGCTACCGTCAGACTCAGAGATCGGCTTAATGGAGTCGGAAATGTTAAAACTCAACTGTTTAACTCTAGTGGAGTTGGGAAATGAGCCTATTTCCAAAAAAGTGGAGTGTTCCTTTAAGTCCGTAATTTCGAGTAAAATCACAGGCTTCACTTGTCCCGTGCGAATGCACCACACGAAATTCAGATGTGTGAGTATTTGGGTAATTTCTAAATCACACGAGGTCCCCAGATAATACTAATCCAGCGCAAATAGGGCTGCCATGAGTGAATATTGTAGAAAAAATCCACACTAGTATTAATACAGGTTTGCAAGGCTGTTTACAAAAGAGGCGCCAGGCCAGCAGGAGGCGCTTTAGGAGCGGCAGAAACAGCGGTTTCCCCCGGTAACGGCTGTACACAAAGCAGCGCAGCGCTCATAAACGCTGCTTTATCTGGAAAAATAAAGAAAGATTCAATCGAAATAAAACTTTTCTAAAGATCGTCAGTTCACTTAAGTTCAGATACATTCATATAGAAACACCCACATAAAGGAACAAATTAAATCAACATGGCTTTAAAGGAGAACTCCGGTGCAAAATGAACCTTTGGTCTAATTACACATTGTTACCTAGTCAACCGTTATCTGAGATTTGTTTTCATGATTATCGAATGTAAATAGTTTTATCTCTAAAAACAGTTTAGCCTATAACGCTAGTATAACGCTAGTATATGGGGCATGGAGTAATGACAAATAAAAATCGCTTGTTAATACCACTAACAAGGCTCAAAATAGCCCCACACTAACACGGCAGCATAATGAGGGTCCCTACATGCAAACCGAAGCATTGAGAACTTTGACAGTGTCCAGACAGTTTAATAAGAAGATATTTTATACATACAGTCAACTTCACGTATATAAGCAGAATCCATCTTTGAAAAACAGACTCTATCAATCGATCTACGAACCACCGATCCAAATACGCTGGACTATATGAGATTCTACACAGTTCAGCGCATTTGGATCGGTGGTTCGTAGATCGACTGGTAGAGACTGTTTTTCAAAGATGGATTCTGCTTATATATGTGAAGTTGACTGTATGTATAAAATATCTTCTTATTAAACTGTCTGGACACTGTCAAAGTTCTCAATGCTTCGGTTTGAAGGTAGGGACCCTCATTATGCTACCGTGTTAGTGTGGGGCTATTTTGAGCCTTGTTAGTGGTATTAACAAGCGATTTTTATTTGTCATTACTCCATGCCCCATATATCTCAGATAACGGTTGACTAGGTAACAATGTGTAATTAGACCAAAGGTTCATTTTGCGCTGGAGTTCTCCTTTAAGGTTTTCAGGTGGGTCTATAGTATTCAGGTAAATACTACAGAAATTAAAGTAATCAAATGCAAAACAAACTTTTATTTTGGATGCAAAAAAGTTTCTAGAAGAAAATGTTTCGGTCCAGCTTAAGTTCAGTGATGGTTTAGTTTTGTTGTAAAAAAGCTATTTAGTTACTTATATATATATAAGTAACTAAATAGCTTTTTTACAACAAAACTAAACCATCATATATAAGTAACTAAATAGCTTTTTTACAACAAAACTAAACCATCACTGAACTTAAACTGGACCGAAACATTTCTTCTAGAAACTTTTTTGCATTTATTTTCCTGTAATTTCTGTAAAGCTTTGAAACAATCTGTATTTTAAAAAGCGCTATATAAATAAAGGTGACTTGACACACACACACACACTTTCCTTATATCATCCTGGCGACCCATTTTTTAAGTCTCCATGATAACCTATGATCTAGGCCAAAAAAAAAAAAAAAAGATTTTTCTTGGTCCAGTAGTTCAGATTTGTACTATCATTTTTTTATAAGTTTTGTTACAATCTGGCCACACATTAGCAATAAAAAAAGCTATTACCACATGAAAATTCTAACATATAGTACCTTTAACTATGACAACTAACTACACCTTAGTAAAATATTGGTGGTGGTGACAGTTGTCAACTAGCCTGAAACTAATGTACACTGTAAAAATTTAACTGCCTTAAAGGTGCTCGAAGCGATGTTGGGTGACGTCACTTCTTGTTGACGTTCGAAGTATTGTTAAACAAAACGGAGGCTAGCTTGACCCTCCCTCCTCCTCATCCTGTCCCCTCCGGGGGGGAGAATTAAAACGAATACGATCTCCGTCCACACCAGCGTTTTAGCTGCGTATTAGAATTGACCTCCGTCCACATTAAAACGACTGAAAACGCGGATCACGTGACCACTCACCAACACTGGGCATGCGCGTGCCGGTGTAAACCGGCGCATGTAGGCAGTTGTAGCATTGTAAAATGCAGAATTTACTTGCACAACAGCTGCTAGCAAAGACATCAACGTCAGAAACGCTTGTAATTTGCTATCCATGTTGCAGTCACTAACGTTACGTAGGCTGTTTTTGTTTGTTTTCTTCCCGGGGACGGGTCATGTGATGGGTGTCTGACGAATCAAGGAAGGATACGCCATGACTGATGACATCCAATCATAGAGCCGAGCGTGAGCCTCTGCATCATCGTTTCTAATGTCCTCCGTTTTGACCGTCTTCACTAAAACGCCCTCCGGAGATTAAAAATGCTAAACGGGGTCGGAGCGTTTTTAAACTTCTCCGTTTTAGGTCTTCGTTTTTGCCGTTGTAGACTGGACGGGAGGTGCAAACGTAGCAAAAGGTCTCCGTTTCTAAACGAAAACGCAGTAGTGTGGATGGGGCCTAAGTCAACTGATCACTTTTTACAGTGAAGTGTGATATAATAACACAGTCTCACCCCAAAACGTCACATACTGACGGGTCTTGACCATACGGCAACATACGACGAAAAGGGTACCCCTATAACGTCCATGTGTGACGATTCGGGTATGGTTGGGTTTAGGTATGCGTTAGGGTACCGCTAGGAGGCGCTGCTGGTGCGCTTATGTCTGCGTCTCATATTGACGTTATAGGGGTACCCTTTTCGTCGTATGTTGACGTATGGTCAAGACCCGTCAGTATATGACGTTTTGGGGTAAGACCAGGCTGGATATAATGTAGTGTAAAATGATGTGTGGCGAATGAAAATTATTCAGCTATTGAGCACTTTTATTTTTTCAATCCCAAACAAATCTCATTATTGGTTTTGTTTCATATGGTCGTATGGGTGTAGTTTTGAATGTTGAATGTGACATTAGCAGACATGCATTTTCTTTTCTGAAGCAGTATTCATTGTGTGGGTGTTTTTCTCAACTGAAAAAAAAGAGAACAGCGGAGCTGCAATCAGGTTGAGGTAATTAGAAAAGGCAGCAGGGTGAAGAACTTCAGCACTACTGATTTGCAGATTTAATCAGTCATAAGTCATTACATCCTAATGTACACAAAGAATATCAGGCAAATATAATTACCGCACAACAGCCGCAGTAACCTTAACCCGCCAAACAATGAAATCACTTAACTAGTACAAGGTTATTTCAGAAGGAAAGCATAAATGTCAGACGTGGACCAGACCAAATCTCAGTTCTCCGGTGTTAAAGACCAAAGCTTTTGCTGGCTATTTTGAACACAATTTCCCCTGCCATTCAGTTGTGAGACATTTGTTGAGGCGTTTTTACCACTAGTATTCTTCCACAGTCTGATACACATAGTCCACTGATGACCGCTTTGTCGCCATCTCGCTGGGTATTTGAAAGAGGTAAAAACCTGTAAGATATCTGTTTATTTTGGAAAACAAATATACTTAAATAATTTGATCAATTGAAAGTAGCCAAAACTTTAATGCATTAAAAAGTGCAAAAAAACATTGAAATAGTGATCCATCAAACGATTTAGTCAGAAATCTCTTGCGTATTCATAAAAAAAAAAAAAAATTTAAGTTTGTCTTTCAAAGATGAGGGTGAGAGACATGAGGGTGAGAGTAGAATTAGTTAGAATTAGTATTAAGAGTATCTTCTTCATGCCGCTCATAAGACCGATCACACAAGATCAAGTGTTAAGTTTAGCAAAGTTACATTAAGTTTACAAAATACATTAAGCAGAACCTCTAAAACAACATAGTTGACTCTAGTTCCTGCTGACAATCCTGAACCATATTTAAATACACATATTTAATGCGTTTAATATTTTTTTTTTTTCCATTTGCTGTCTACCTCTCTTATTTTAATTGCTTGTTCAATGCGTCATGTGTATGACTATACAGTTACACAGTGTGTTTCTATTTGTTTATGTAGCCTCTTTGCCAGGTCATGTTTGTAAATGAGAGGTGGTTCTCAAACGGTTTACCTGGATAAATAAAGGTAAAAAAAAAAAAAAAAAACACACTGGGTGGATTTGGATTTATCATTGTGGTTGTGTACACACACTGTGCCAACACACATTTATGTCCAAACGTCATGTAAAATAGAATTTTGCATACTAGGTGCCCTTTAAAAGACATGTGCAAGTTCCGCAATTGGTCTTATAGTTTGCCAACAAATTCCTTAAAAACAAACTATATTCTGCTTTGTTTTCTGATTTGCGTTTTGTCTCTGAAATATTCAGTGCTAATTAATTCTGCATGAAGGGGAAACTCTGAATAAAGTCAAAACACTGTTTTCCCTGGTTTCCTCAGTGTTGTGTGTGGAAGAGAATACTGCGATAATTACAAACCTCCTCTTTGTTGCAAAATAAGCTACAGGCATGCAGTCGGGGTAAAAGATGCACATGAACCAATTTAAAATGATAATACACATGTATAAATATGTTTGGAATTGTTGCCTATTGGTTATTTGTAGGCTTTGTAGGATTCTGATACCTCCTTGTTGCATATCTATCGTCTCTGCTTCAGCTCTCTCTGTATGATACTGTGTGGATTTCTTTACCCATTGTATGTAAAGTGCCGGCCACATTTGTCATCATGATCTTAGTTCTTCTGATAAATTTCAATGTGTGTCAACGTCAAAGTGTCAATGTTTGTCTATGGAGTTTAGCTGCTCAGTTGATGAAAATGTTGTTTTATGCTCAACAGTGCCCAGGGTCTGCCCAGGGACAACACGCTTTGAAAACGATACCGTCATCATCTTCGTGTAAACTTCAAAACCTTGAATCTGTTAAAACGGTCAAGGCATGCACACTGCGTACGTCTGTCTGTCTGTCTAAATGTCTATCTGTATATCTATTCGGCTAAATGTCTGTCTAAATATCTCTGTATGTCTGTCCGTCTAAATATCTGTCTGTCCAACTAAATATTATCTTATTGCATTAACCCAAAATTCTAAACCACTACATCCAGATTGATATCACGGGAAAATGCAACTGTTACGAGGTGGCGATTTCATATGAATTTGTACGATGTGAATTGTACAAAAACGTATTATTATTTTATTAAATTAAATAAAACAACAAAAGTGGAAGCCAGCTCATGGCCAACTGCAGCATAAACGTAAACAAAACCATAGCATGCCTTGACTTGATTGCCTGTTAATGGTTGTATATGGGTCGCGTCAATTTAAAAAGAACAAAAAAGGATCGCTCTTAAAATAATTTTGAAAACCACTATCCTAGATGGTACTACTACTAAACACAATAGGCTACAACGTAATGATAGGGGACAAACACATATTGAATATACAAAAGTAAAAAACTCTGACCTGAAAACTATTAAAAGGCAACAGTGTTCTACTGACCCCACTTACGATCTATACAACATAAAACACAAATGGACACTACCATTGATCAGGAACTGCAAGAGCAAGATGCAGTGACGGTCAATAAGCCACATGTGGGATTTGGCCTGGTGGACAATATAGCATGTGTCATGTTTCATTTTAAAAATGAACTCCAACTGCAACCCTGGCATCTACTGCCAGTGTTTTCATATGCAGGTCATACGGTCTGTCTCTCCTCTGAGAACTGGTGTTAAATAAAGGCCTGGCATCCGGATAACTCAAGATCCAGGATCCATGTTAATGCAAGTGTGTTTTTGTACTTGTGAATCCGGTACTGAAATTGCTGTATGATATACTTTGAAACTATATTTACTCAGAAACTGCTAAATTTCCCAAATGACAAAGACATGGCAAGTAACATTGAATTAAACATGATTTTTTGAAGTTGAAAGACTACCTGTCTGAAAACGTACTCCAATGATCCTTGTTTATTTACCAAATGTGGTCATTTTTAACTACGCTATTAATACATACAAGCAAATAGCAAAAAATCAGAAATTAGACTTTGGTTAATGAGTCAAGTCTCAATTACTTTTGTTTTGTGCATAGTGTTAAGTATTGAGTTCAGCTACTAAAATACACAGGTTACAATAGTGTTAGTGTACATAGTGTTAAGTACAATACTTAACACTATGCACAAAACAAAAGTAATTGAGACTTGACTCATTAACCAGATCTTCCACCTGACAAGGAAGAAACAGACATTCCAGAAATCACATTACATACAAACCAAACAAAATAGTTCTATAACAATTCATAGATTCATTTTATTTGAAATGCTTTGCGTTATTTAGTCTCTCAAAAATCTGCACTGTTGGTGTGTTTTAGCACAACACAGGCTACGCGTCTGCTGGGTCTTGTTGTTATGCTAGCTAGTTTAAAACTGCACAGATAGTCTCTAGACACTATTTACCATTATAGCCATTTTTTTCTATACTCCAGAAAATGTCCCATTGTTCTTGGATTGATTCTGTCATACTGCTTGTTGTTGTCATGCTGGAAAATCTCCCAGATACACCCACTAAGGCACATACAGTCACTCACACACAAACTTGTATATATACTTGCAGAAACCTAATTCATGCAATTATTATACAAAATAATGCATTAATAACTATACTACTCTTTTTTTTCAACGCCAAGGGATGAATACTAAAGAGGAAGGCAACATCTCGTTTGCCTCCCGCTCTCTTTGAGTTCCAAAGATGTGTGTGTATGTATGTATGTATGTATTTATGTATAATATATATTAGAGAGAGAGAGAGAGAGAGAGAGTGTGTGAGTGTGTGTGAGTGTGTGAGTGTGTGAGTGTGTGAGTGAGTGAGTGAGTGAGTGAGTGAGTGAGTGAGTGAGTGAGTGAGTGAGTGAGTGAGAGATTATTTAAATGAATGACAAAAGCACAAAAATGTTTTATAAACAATCATTAAAATGAAAACTGAGAATAAAAAAAAAATTCATACAAAATATTAATAAACACTATTACAGTAGGCTATGATAACAGTGAAATTGACTAATTGGCAATTAGTGGTACTACTGCTAATAAAAAGGTAAACAATTCACCTATTCAGAAGAAATTATCTTGAATTAAGCAGAAATTACTCGAGGAACAAACAAATCTGTGAATTAATGTAGTTAAATATTGTAAAGCCACCATCAGTATAGCACTATAAACTGTATACAGTTTTGTTAAATAATAATCTTTCTTTAAATAAATGTGACTAATAATAATAGCTAAACAAAGAATAAACGAAAATACTTGAAACATTTATGATGTTTAATATTTGTTTTGATATACATATATCATTGGTTCCTTGTTGATAGCACATAAGCCTTTCACCAAGAAACCATGTCAACATCAAATTGAACTGGAACATGGATTTCTATTGTACTAAGAAGAAACAACCAACACATTGCATCATTCCAAAGGCAGCAGCACAACACTGCCTTGAAGATTTTAATCAAGACCCCTGGCAATCCTCACAATAGGTTTTTACTGTGTTTTTTTTAGGACATTTTCAATTTCAAAGCACACCATACTCATGCAAAACTGAAATCTGAAAGTGAGTCTATGCATTTAAAACCCCTATCCCTACCACATGTTCTCTCAAGCCTGCTCACCTGGCAGACAAAGAGCTCTTGGGTGTCTCGTAGATACCATCAGAACTGCACTTCAGGGCTGCCTTAAGGTATTTAATTGAACTTCAGCAAGCACAGCAAATGAAGCGCCAGAGAACACAGAAGGGCAGGGTTATGGAGCGCATTGAACTCAACACTGCGTGTGTTTTGAACGCCAGCACGGGGGTCTACAAGCAAAAGCACTCAGATGTTGTGCAGCCATCACTGCAGAACTGCACAGCTGGATCACGCGCTCAAATCATTTCATATCGCGTCCGTTTAGTATCGTCTCCACAGAGGCGACGGAGCAACGTGTAGTAAGTGACTGCGAGCGTAAATGTGGCTCAATGAAAGACAAACACGCAAAAAAAAATATGCATGTACTCATAGTATCCCGTAATTTGAGGCTTAATAAATATTGCATTCGCAAAACGCTGCTATTATAACAGGCTCGTGCGCGCGCGGCTTACCTGAGAAATCAGCCCGCGTTCATTGTTCTGTTAAGAGGGTAATATATTCCTCTCGGTCCCTTCCAGTCGATATTGCTTGCGTGCTTTGATAAAGAGAGAGCTGGAGACGTGCTGCGTGGTCGGTAGTGATGCTCCAGCGGCAACGGGCGACCGTGTAGTCGGTGTCTTTGATTCCTCCGGCTCTCGGTGTTATCAGATGAGTTTAGTGTGGAGGGGGCGGAGCCTCTGAGCTGATTCTATACACACAGCGCTTGATTGACAGGTAGGGGGCTAGCGGCGCTCTAACCATCTCAGCCGCTCTATTTACCGACTAGCTTTCAGTAAGAATATCCTAAAATGATAAATAGACTTGTACAGTGGCCATATGGTTGGTGTTTGGAGCTTCCCTTAGTAGCATATAGTGTTTAGCCCAGCACAACTGTTATTTTACTATTTTAAAGTCCCCCTTTTGTGAAAATCAAATTTGTTTATATTTGTATGTGGTGTTTTTATTATGCATTAAGACAAACCAAACCATGCATCGCCTATTCATAAGACAATGCCACACTGTAAAAAATTGTTTACCTCTCCAAGTCAAAATATTCTAGTGACTGCATGGTCACATCTAAATTTTTTACTTGGCCCAAGTGAAATTTTGTAAAATAAATTGAATTAATTGTTGCAATAGTCTGTTAACATTGGCTCAATGAGAAATAATATGTCAGACAAATTGAAAAATTTAGATGTGACCAGTCACTAGAATTTTTTTTTTTACAGTGCATTGCTGAGTATTTTCTGCTTTAAACTGTAGTGAACAAAAGACAGTGGTTTGAAATTGATGGTGTTTCTGACGTCACAAACTACCTTGTAGTAACCAATCACATCAACATGTGATCATCAACGAGTTGATCTCTGAGCTGGTGCGAGTGAGTGGAGGCGGGGCTAATTTTCATATTCATAGAACCTTATATTAAATTAGTAAAGGTTGTAGAGTTACATTCAAACTATTTTAAGGCATGAATACATTTGTTTTGTTGTGCTTTAAAGAAGTAGCCTACTGTTGAAGTACTGAAGTAGAAGTAGCCTACACTGTAAAAAGTAAAACATTGCTGTTTTTCGTTTGATATATTTTTTTTCGTTCCAATAGCCTAAAATTATTAGATTGTTAAGTAAAATTACATTTTGCAATTTGTATGTGTCTTTCAATCTATTTTCTTAGATTGATACAATATAAAATTATAACATTACAATGAAATTTAAATTATACATTCGATCAAACTACTTTTATTAGATTAAGCATGGTTTGCGCATGCGCACACATGAAAACTCGAGAGAAAGTTCTGGAAGAGACCGCGCGCGCGCAGAAGTCGGAGGGTTATCTGCTGAACAGCGCGAAGCGAACAGGACACGTTTGTCAGGTAAGAGAGGAATTAATCAAAATTGCACTTCTGCGTTATCCTTGCACTTTATCTCAGCACTCACACTATATTTTTTATAAGGTGACTAGTTGAGTTTTTATAAGGTGATTCCACCGGCACAGTTTTACTGATAGCAAGGTTATCTAATGGCAGTGACCGTTAACATAAGTGTTTACAGGCTAGAGCGACCTACGTTAGCATATTTCAGCATTTAAATACTTGAATAGCATTAACGTCGTATCATTTTAATGAACAGACACGCAGAGTAGAAGTTATTATAACGTTCATTTTGACATTAGCGGTATAGCGTTAACATGGCGCCATTTTACAGCTAACGATTTTCCTGGTAAATGCAAGAACTTAATATTATATAGACTGATTGAGCGGATATTATGAAATGAAAAAAATATTTTCTCATTCCGAATGTTGTAAAAAAAAAAGTTGTATTCATGACTAAGGCTTGAGTAACGTTATATTGCATTCTTTGCCAACAATTAACGTTAAATGTATCACCTCAATATGTGAGTGACGTGTAGCTAACGTTTCCCGCTCAGAGTTTAGCAGGCTAACTGGCTCTGCTCCAGGCGCTCAATGCCAATATGAACGCGGATTTTATGTTTTATGTTTTAAAATTGCGAAGGCGAAAATGAATGTGAGGAAAATTAATTTAACGTTACACTTTGAAACTGTAAAACTAAAACGGATTAATGTTTGAATTTGAATTTTAGGGAAGTTGCTGCCTAGCAGGCCTAGTTTCTGGTGCCAGGTTTGGTCAAGTCTTCGCTGACACTGGTAAGTTGTTTTGAATTAAAGTTAACAAAGGGAGGGAGGGGGTTGGGGGTTATAGTTATAGTAGAGTATTCATGGAGACAGGAACGGTGTGCATGGAGGGGAGGGTGTGTGTGTGTGTGTGTGTGTGTGTGAGAGAGAGAGAGACGCGTGAGTGACAGAGAGACGGAGGGAGAGCAGGGAAAGGAAATGCAGCTGAACGAATACGCTGCCTGTTTTAAATAGCGTTAAAAAAATAAATAAATAACGAAACGCAATATATATGTGGCGACCGGTGTTGAATCTGTGGCGCAACAATCCTTAATATAGGGATCTCCCGGTCACGTGACCCCTAGCCGCGTGTCAGCCATTTTGACGGAATACATCCGTCAGCTACTCCGGCGGTTTAGCATTTTCTATTCCGTCAAGATGGCTGCTCCAAATGGCGTGACGTCACGCGGGACGCCCCTATACAAGATAAAATAATACAGGTCTCTTAAAATAAACAAATTTGTTTTATTCTTTTAAACAATTAACATTTTTATTGCTAAAATCGCATTCATACAGACTGCTAAACTCTTAAGCACAACCCCATTCTTTTCAGTTAACTTTTTTTTCTATAGAAATCACTACACTAGTAGCACATGTCAAAAAGTTGTAGCACTTGTATAAAACAACAACCACAAGTGAAGTTCATTACATAAATAAACAGGTCAGGTAACTGAAAAAGGAAATCAATGTAATGTATAGTTGAATATATTATGACCATATGAAATCACTCAGTTTTATTTTTTTCATAAATTCTGTTTTAGTTTATTACCCTTTTTTTGTTAAAAAATAGTCATGAATTTACCCAAATTAAATAATACTGTGGCATGACAAAAGTGTAGTTTATAGTTTATTTATTTAAATTCCTAGATAGTATAGTGTTTTGGAAACTGGTCATATTAAAGTATAGTATATTATATAATATTAAAGTATATTATATATTATAACGTTTTTTTGATTGAAATTATATATATTTTAAATTATTAATTGAAATATTATTTTAATAAATTAATAGCCTATACAATTATCTATTTAAAATATTTAATTTTTTTAACGGTTTAATTTAGTAGTAATATGCTAATACTACAGAACACTAGATTTTAATAATTTACTTTAGTAAATATAAGTGTTTTTTCATTCGGTTGTTTAAGTTACAGACATACTTTTATTTTGGCACTTTACAGTATAGGATAGATAGACGACTGATTTCTAGAGCCTGTGCTTTTATCAAAATAAACTCCTAGAGCAGCTCTGGAGATTAGGTTCATAGGATTAGGCTCATATGATAAATCCACGAGTGTCACGTGTAGTATGTTAAAACAAGCAGATGACACATTTTAAAAAGCAGACTTTAATACATGCCTGAATTTAGCTGCGGAAATATGATGAGGTTTTAAATATATGAGCTCAATGCAGTTAGGAAACAAGATTCAATAGCAAAACAAAGTTAAATATTGCTGATCCATTGATTAACATAACCTACCTCTCACACACACGCTAACAAGGGGCTCTTGCCTCACACGCTTGCAGTGCTCGTATGATAAAGGGTTGTGCGTCAGTAATAATATTCCATGGGGAAACACAGCACTCCGTCTGTAATTAAACGAAGCCTCTAGGCAAATAATTTTTCCTCAATAATTTTTTTGTATTCAAATTACTCGAGTTACTCTAGGAATCGTTACAGTTAGTTGTGAGTCTTCCTTGTACAAGACTGGCCTAATGTAATGCTACTTGTTTAAGAAAGATGACAATTTCATATTTGACTGGGAAGAACTAGGTCTAATTAATTATGTGCTGTTGAATTTGGCCATTTACTACCACATCCTAACAGATTTTAAATTTGAGTTGTGCTCCAATCCGCAAACTAAAGATAACTCTTGCATTTCTGTATCATGTTTCCTTAGTTATCCATTTATGTGGAAATGCAAAGACTGTGGGGACTGTTTTTTAAGAAGAAATGAAGTACTGAAGCACATCAGACTTAACCATCGTTATGGTCGGGGGCATGCCTACCCCTGTATTTTTGAGCATTGCCCGTGTAAATGCAAGACATGGAGGGCTCTTATTGCCCATCTGAGCAAGTTCCATCCAGCTGAACAGTCCCAAAGAAGTCATTTTTCAACTTTTAAATGTCATCTCTGCAACAACCGTCAACTTGCATCTGAAACAGAGTATTTTCAACACATTGGGAAACATTTGAGAAACCATGAACTGGTCAGTTGTATGTTTAATGGTTGCTCTTACCAAACAAATCTATATGGAGCTTTCTACACGCATAGATGGAGAAAACACACCCCCTACACAATTAGAGATTTCAAACCTGAAGCTATTCATGGATCTGAGAGCCCTCTTTTGGAGTCTTTGGAAAAATGTGATGCTGAGCTAGATGATGTACCATATGAAGATTTAACATTTGAAGAGCATACTGTTGTACCAGAAGAAACTGATTCCCCAAAAGTCATTGAACTGAAATTTGCCTCAGTATTGCTTAAATTAGAACATTCTTATCTTGTGCAAAGTGCAGCTGTGAATGAACTTCTGGAGGAGCTGCAGTATATAATCGGTACAGACTCTGTATCTTTCACTCAAAAGACTATTTGTGACTTTTTGCAAAAACAAAATTGTGAAGTTCAGGGATCAGTTGTAAAGGAGTTGGCTACTGTTCTTTGCACTGAGAATCCCATTCAGGCTGCAATAGGAAACCATGGTCCACTGTCAAGCGCTTGGAAACGCAAGGCATACTACAGGAAAAACTTCAATGTTGTAGAACCAGTAGAATATATATTAGATCATCAGAACAGAAAGTCTTTTCAGTATGTCCCGTTACTAAAATCCCTGCAGCAACTGCTAAATTGTGAAATAATACTCAGTAAGGCTGTAAATTTGAAAGAGAAATTTCAAACAGAAGAGGGTGGGAAACGTGTGTACAGATCATTTTGGGAGTCAAATAACTGTAAAAGAAATAGTATTCTCTCCAAAGAATGTGCAATTTCGCTGATCTTGTATATTGATGATTTTGAAATTTGTAACCCCCTTGGGACTTCACGAAAAAAAACACAAAGTGTGTGCAGTATATTGGACTCTGGGCAATCTGCCCCATGGCTACCACTCCTCTTTATCCAGCATTTATCTAGCTGCTCTGATTAACAGCAATGATGTCAAAGATTATGGTTTTGACAAAGTCTTAAATCCTTTGATCAATGATCTCATAACCTTAGAACAGCACGGAGTTTTTTTGGATAAGTTGGGGAAAACTTTAAAGGGTACAGTGCAGTGTGTTGTGGCAGACAATCTTGGGGCGCATGGTATTGCTGGGTTTGTGGAGAGCTTTTCAGGCAGTTACTTTTGCAGATTTTGTACAGCTAGTAGGTTAGACTGTCAGAAAGTTGGAGCTGTTAGTTTCCCTCTTAGAACTGAAGAAACTCACACAGGTCATCTTAAGACCATTAAAGACAATGGTTTGAACAACTATTGTGGTGTCAAGGCTAAATGTGTTCTGTCAGAAAAACTTAACTTTGATGTAACTACTGGTTTCCCCCCTGACATTGCTCATGACTTATTTGAGGGAATAGTTCCTTTCGAAATTGCCCTATGTTTAACTGTTTTCATTTCAAAAAAATATTTTACTTTGTCATATCTGAATAAGGTAATAGGAGATTTTCCTTACCAATGGACTGATAAAACAAATCGCCCCCATGCTGTTCCATTGACGTTTGCTTCCAGGAGAACAGTTGGGGGTAACTGCCATGAAAATTGGAGTTTAATCAGATTTCTTCCTCTATTAATTGGACCGACTGTGCCTGCAGGAGAACCAGCCTGGCAACTACTCTCAGATTTGAAGGACATTGTGGACCTTGTTGTTTCTCCCGTGCAAACTGAGGAATCCATTGCATACTTAAGCTTTAAGATCACTGAACACCAAGTCAGATTTAAGGAGGTTTTCCCTGACTCAGACTTCTTGCCGAAACATCATTTTTTGCAGCACTACCCTTGGTTAATTTGTGAGTTTGGACCTTTAGTTGAACTATGGACCATACGCTTCGAATCAAAGCACAGTTTCTTCAAAAGAGTAATGCGACACACTGGATGCTTCAAAAATGTGCTGCTTTCTTTAGCAGAAAGGCATCAATTTGCCATGGCGCATCAGCTTTACATCTGCAGCATACCTAAATCGCCTTTACAAGTAGCACGTGGTGCATCAGTTCCCCTTGATGTTTTGAAAGAGGACATTGCATTTGCCATCAGGCGGAGATACCCAGACTTGGATGCAGTGTTCTTGACTCAAAATGCATCTTACAACAGCCTCAACTACAGGAACGGGATGATTGTCCCACATGGCTCATTGGCAGGGATGCCTGAATTTGCTGAGATTATACAAATGGTTGTTGTCCAGGATACACTGTTTTTCGTTGTTAAGAAGCTGGCTGCATGGCTCTCGGAACACTATAGTGCTTATGAACTGAAGCCATGTCCCACAAAGGAGATAAAACTCCTTCATCCAAATGAGCTGAACGATCCATACCCATTGGTGGACTACACAGTTGGGGGAATGAGGCTCATTACTCTGAAAAGATACATACATGTTTAAGGTCAGAATTAATCGAGTGGTTTTACATCTTTGCATGTATCCCTTAAAATGTAATACAAAATTCTTGAGTCCAAATGTTAATTCAATACTTAAGTTTCATTTACTCATTTTCCATGTACATTTGATATTAGTCCAGTGCTGACATTGAGATTCATGTGGCTAGCTGCCTAATTGGGAAATTACTGTCCTTGCATGTGTTCTAGTATTTCATCATACTATTGTAGCCTGTTGCCACGTTTCTTGTTTGATTAGGCCTATAAGTTTAGGTTTTACTTTGTGCTGATTGTCTAAATGTCTAAAAATGTTATGGTCTTTCTCTCCCTATTTTCTCTCTCTCTCTGTGTGTTTCTACTCTGTCCATCTACTGTCATTTCTAATTTCTCTCAGGACACCATGGCAGAAATAGCACCTGTGCGCTTGCTGGTCATCGTCAGTGAACATGATTGCATGAGAATGGAGCTGCACATTCCCGATGCTGTGGAAGACCTCATTGAGAATGTGAAGAATGCATGTGGACTAGGAGGACATATACGGCTACAGTATAAAGACACTGATTTTGGAGATATGTTTATTAATGTGACCTCAACATCTGTAATTAAGGACCTCACCATTCTTAAAGTGATCCAGCTAGACCCTGAAGCCACAACTGTTGTCCTGTACCCAGTTAATACCCCAATGAGTAGCACCCTTTCTCTCGACATAGACAGTGAAGACTGCCTCAGCTTACTGTCTGCATTGCCTAGTGACACTGCTCTGCCTAGCCACACTGCTTTGCCTAGCCACACTGCTTTGCCTAGCCACACTGCTCTGCCTAGCCACACTGCTCTGCCTAGCCACACTGCTCTGCCTAGCCACACTGCTCTGCCTAGCCACACAGACTGTTTAAGAAAAGAGCAGTGGCCAAAGGCCTTCCAAATCCCACTCTTTTCGTACGACACTGAGTGTCAATTGCAGAGGGCAAACATTGAGTTTGCAAACAGCCAAACTACACTTACAGTTGGCACCAAAATGCTTTCAGACATTTTAGAAAAACTAGCTGAGGCAATTTACAGCTACAAAGCCTACCCAACAGGTTCCGACTGCAAAGATGTTGCCGGTGCATTGATTGGAAAACACCCCTGCTTAACTCAACAAGGGCCCTTTGGGGAGGGTTGTGGCTGGCAACAAAGAATCAGGGTTAAGATGGCAAACTACCGCACTCTACTTAAGGCACATGCTACATCAGCTGAGCTCTCCCTGAATTCTTTTAAATCCAAATCTCGGGAGGACTCCTACCCTGCAAAGAATTTGAAGAGGCCTAGAAGAGCAGAGTTGAATTATTTCCCACCCTTACCAAATGGTGAGACACCAGAAAGCCTGGAACTGGAAAGAGTTTCTCTTCTGTCTGAACTTCAGATAAGAAATAACAGGCAAACTGTTAAAGAGAAGATGGCCAAGACATTTGGGTACCGGAGGCAAGAAATAGTGCATGAGCAGGCGAGAATTGCAAATGTTGTGGAGAGGTGGCCAGCACTTTTTCAAATGGAAGAGGTCAGTTTTGGTGCAAAACTATGTTGATTCTTGTTCATTTGGTATTCATTTGGTATAACAGTAATTTGATTACAGCTTTTGTCACAAATTTAAATAGTTTTGTCAATTATTAATCCCAAACTTTGTATTTTCTGCTGTTTTCATTTTTTAGATCAATGCTGAGTTCATGAGAATCACGACAGTGCCCTTGGAGACAAAATTCTTACAGCAGCTGGACAGGCATTCCACGAAACTTGTACAGATAATACGGAATAAGGGTGGCGTGACAAAGGAAAGGACTGGCAGGATTTTACATAGTTTAGATGAGGTATGTCCAATTACGACTGAATCAGACTGAATCAAACATGTTTGATATTACCTTAACCGGTCCGTTCTATGGTCGCTATGACAGGGTTGAACGTTAACGTTTTTTGCACGTAGCACTGGTGCTACAGAGGTTAAAAGATTTGTAGCACCAGTAGTCTGAAAGTTGTTAGCACAGACTGATTTCTTTTGTAGCACCGAGCATGATGCCCCTAACACTAACATTGTGAGCCTTTTGCACATATAGGCTAAATGTGGTCTGTAAAGGCAGGCATGACGTTATAAAAAAATGCTCCATGATGAACGGTCAAATTTTTTATCATGTTTTAATATACTTTTTGTCTGTTTCACACCAGATTTCTCCTGCATGTTGTAAAAAAGGAGCATGTAATTTTAATGAATGCATTTTTTTCAGGTCGTGGACATCAACACAAGGAGGGAATCAGTTCTTAAATGTTTAATCATCTATTTAGGTGAATCTGTTCACCATCTCATCAGGGAAATTCAGGTACGTACATTGCTCAGCCATCCACGCACATACTTACATTCTGTACTGGCAGGGCTTAACAAAATTAAGCAGTAAAATTTAGTCTAGAAAAATCACAAGTGCACAATAATTGTATTAAATCTAAACATGAAAAAACATTTAGTGGGGAACAAATATGAGAATAAGTGTAACACTAAATCTGGTAAAACATTTCACATTCCTCTTTGTATTGTTGTAAAATACATTCATGAAAAACAAGATAACAAAAATCAAAAATATTAATTATTTTATGGCCTACTATAAAATTGAGACATGTTTTAAATGTATAGCACAGCGGTTTAATAAGGAACATGATGGATAGTACAGAACTAGAAAGGCTATTAATAATCGTTCATTGCGTCGCTGTATTATGATATGAAAGGCCCCAATACAGTGCGGCACACAGCGCTTATGCGCATCCCGAGCGCAGAATGATGCGCTTGAAGCAACACGAGTCCGCATTGAAAAGTTCAAAGCACAAAGGAAAGACATATTGATGCGTAGTGTATTATACAGTATCTATCTATGCAATAGTTTATTGAGCATTTTCTTTTAACAGTTGTAAATGTCAGTTACTGTGTCATGTTGATTTAGGGAAGAAGGAGGCAGGAACCGTCGAACATTAAACATCAATGTAATAATAAATTAAACATAAACAACAAAACGAAAGTAAAGCGGCAGCTCCTCACAGATGACTGCCGCATACACTGAAACAAAACAAAAAAACATAAAGTCCCTATACAATGGATTACTTGTTTGTCACTTCCATTTTCACATAAACGCAGAAATATTTCAAATCATTTGAATCAAATGTATCACTTCCTATGCAAAACAAACGTGAGCACAATCTTAATGGGTTGTCTGTTTTCAGTGTTTTCAATCCTCCCCTGATTGTATTAGCAAGCGGCTAATCACTGTTATTTTATTAGGTCATACACATTTACAAAGCCTTGAATTATGCAAGATTTTGCGTGTTCAAAAACTATGTCATCTGAACTAACAGTTATCATGAAAAAAATATCTGGGTATGATATTGCAAGAAGCTTCTGCTATATGATACGCTGTGGTGGAGTATTAGCTAACCTCCCTTCGTGAAAACAGTCTGCTTCTTAATTGTTTCATTACTAAATGTCAATAAGTAAATGTCTTGCCAGTCTGCGGTTATTCATTAATTTGTGTGCCATTATAAGTGATTGCTTCATTGGCAGCACAATTATGTTGATGCAGGGAAATTCCGGCTATGACTGCATGTGTTATTTGATTGGAAAGGTCATCGGGGAAGAGAGACCTACTGTAGATGACAATGCTTGCCACACTGGTATAGTGTTGATGATGGGGGGAGTGAGTGTACAATTGCTCCTCCAGGGGGATGAGAAAATTGAACCATTTGTTTGACATTGCCACTGAACACCTGTGAGGAAAAACAGAAGAAAATACTCTGTCAATGTATAATACAGGTGGTTTTATGTGTACCCAGCTGCATTATGTTAATCCAAAACTTCAAAACGTCATAATTTACTCAAACAATGCAACATGGCGTTAACAACACTGAGATCTTGAGTTTGATTCCCAGGGAATGCATGAACTTAGTCAAATGTACAAGCCTACTTTGAATGCAATGGAAGTTGCTTTGAATAAAAACGTCTGCCAAATGCATAAATTATTCAATGACTCCGTTTTCGCAGAGTGAATAAACTAGATTTTGTTTAATCTGTTCATGATACAAAGTAATTAAGTTTCATTTGTATAGCGCTTATCACAATACATTATTGTTTCAAGGCAGCTTCACAGAAAATACATCAAAGTCCCTTTTAAAGGAAAGTCTGTTCACTGGTCAAGACAGCTCCAGCTCCAGCTATTTTTGGCATCCAAGTCATATGTATTTGAATATGGAAATCATGAAATCTTAAAAACTGATTGCCATATAAAATAACATATTTCTAATCAGCAACAAAATCTGACATGGACTGACCAATAAATGTTGTTTCTTATGCTCAAATAGCATTCAAAAAAGTGTATATTTCAGGCTGGGCAGCCATGCACATGTCCAGGGCACTATTTCGATAACAACTTATTTTGATGGTCCCCTTTAGACATTCTGTTGACTAAGTAAAGTTGAACTACATGTCAAGTATCTCTCATTAGAGTATTAATAAACTGTCATACACTTTATTTTGATGGTAACCCAACAGACTTTCTACTGACTATAAGTAACTTCGCAAGTACATGTCAACTTTTTCTACTAGCCCTATCCCTAACAGTCTTCTGTTTCTCAACTAATAGACCAATGAGAGTTAGTTGACATGTAGGTGCAATGTCACTTAGCGCCAATGGAACAGAATGCCTTAAAAGGGATCTATCAAAATAAAATGTAACCACTGTTTCTACGGAAAACTGAGCTTGAACTGACCAACAGGCGATTGGCTGTTTTATTTTAGAAGGCATGACTTATTGCACCATATTGCAGGTTGCACTTCCTCCCATTCATAGTAATATTTGTGCACTGTCTCTATATATCTAAAGTGTTCAAAATGCATAATGTAATGGTAATGTCAAATTCAGTGGTTTAAACCAAGTTGCTTAAAGCAATACAACCATTGCATTCCATTGATTAAATTTGTGTGGATTACATTCAAGTCAAATTAAGTATGTTTTATTTGAATAGCACTTTTCACAATACACCTTGTTTTGAATTAAAACCATGATGTTAATGTTTATACTATCTTAATACTTTCATGCCTTGTAGTCACATTTAGCAGATTTGAGCTGGGCGATAATATAGTTTGTTAAATGAACTAAATTCAATTTGCGTTTTATAATGCCACCTTTATGTCCTTTCTTGGATCCAATGAAATTCCTTGTATAAACCAAAACAGCTGAAACTTTCTGCAGAATATGTTCTTTTGTGTTCCTTCCTGCCATTTAAAGCTTCAGTAGGTAACATTTGAAAAAAAATATTTTTTACATATTTGTTAAAACTGTCATTATGTCCTGACAGTAGAATATGAGACAGATAATCTGTGAGAAAAGCAAGCTCCTCTGGCTCCTCCCAGTGGTCCTATTGCCATTTGCAGAAATGCACCGCTCCCGTCAGAAACAACCAATCAGAGCCAGGAGGAATGTCTTAGCAGTGTCAATCAAGCTCGTGTACGCGCTGATCACACCCCTCTCTTGCACAGCAGCGCGTACCGTTCAAAATCAAGATTGCCGGTGTGCCGCAGCTGTGCTAATGTTGGACAAACAAACAAAACTGGCAATTTCTCGAGTGGCACCTGCTCATAAAACAAAGACGGGTAAACGGAAAAAGACCGATGACGATAAACAAGCGAAAAAGAAAGAATTAGACAGAGCCCAAATAAAACGAAGGTAAACATCGGAGTGGCTTTTCAGAGGTGGAGGGAGCTAACGTTACGTGTCCTGAAAGGATTAAAAACCGATGCAGAGTTAGCCATATTTCTGCTTGACAAGTAGTATCCCTGCTTGATTTGTTTCATTTGATAAGAACTACACGCAGTGTGGGTGAATTCCTCATCGGAGCCCATTGACTCGGTGTCAAAACTCTAGCCGCAATACATAAAGATAAAATGTCACGCACTGTCCAAAGCAACAATTAAAACCTGCTAATTCACTGGCTTGTCATGTTGCTGAAATAATGTACTAGCAAACCTTATCTAGCATTACATATCGCTAGAATAATTACTTGCATAGCCTACTGTAACAGTCGGCGGCGGGCGGGGATGATATTACATGCGCTTCATGAGGCACACGTGCGCGGTCTCTTGCTCTCTCTGCCGTGCACGCGGTACGCGGTTTGGAGCACAGTCTCTGTCTCGCGGGCGCGCTCGCTCTAGATTCCGGAGATTTTAACTAATTCGCGGGCATCAGTGAGCCGCTATCAATATGCGGGAGACTCCCAGAACTTCCGGGAGGCTATTTTTTTGGTGCCCCCTCAGCTCTTGGTGTCCTACGCACAGCACGTGGTGGGAGTGAATGTGCCATAACTGTTTATTCGCCATCATCGGTCCTGCTTACTAGCCTGCGCGTTCACGGAGGAGCTGTGGAGGGAGGGCTGTAGCGCAGCAGAGAGCAAGGGGGAGTGACCTGTAAGTTGTGCTTGTTCAAATTTTCAGGCTAAGTCAACGTTTTCTAAAAACTCCCTACTGCAGCTTTAAGTCTGGAACAACATGCGAGTCATTAAATAATGACAGAACATTCATTTATAGATGAACTGTAAACCTGGCTTTGATATGGCCCAGTTTGAGTTTTAAAACCAGGTCTAGACTCTGCACTGAATATTCACCCCCCTTTAAAGGAATCTCTCCACCTTCTATCCCTTTCCACCCAGTAATCCATCATTAGTCAAAGCCTCGTCTCCTTTCCTACTTCTACTTCCATTGCCTCTCACTGGGCCGACTTGTTGGTAGCAGAACAAAGTTTTAGCTGATACTTCTGTATGTTCCACCTCATTACCTTTTAAATCTATTGAGCTCCTGTATCCTGTACCTTTGAAATGTTACCGCTGTAGCTATCCTTACTTTGTGCTCACATCAAAGATGAGGAGCTTTAAAGTCTCAGCACTTTTGGAGACAGCACATAATGTAGGGAGGGCCTAAAGTAATGAGACTTTCCCTCTGGATGACCAAGTGTTATTTATCAACGCAAGCCATTTGTTCACCGCTGTGGTAAATGATCCTGCAGTATAATGGTTTACTGTATAGTTTGTTTGTAGCTCATTTTCTGTTCCCCCATATGCTCTCTCATCTTCATTAGCATACACTTGCGAACTTGGATCAAAGAATAAACATCAAGCAGAGGTTCTTTCTCTTGCTCGTTCTTTGAATAACAGAATTATGGTGATCAGGTTCACTTAGCGTCTTCATTATCATCACAGCCACCAGTTACTCTCCAATCAGCTCATCAGCATCGTCATCCTTATGATCATCTGGAGAACAGTATATTCTGTCTGTTTAATATTTCCATTTGTGACTCACAGGAAGTAAAGAAGAGAACATTTCTTGCATCATTAATGTTTCCCTAACATCTGGCCAGTGCCATGATTTATTTCTGTTTGTTACGTTTAAGGATGATAATTAGGGCAGTTTGAGAGCCGAATGAGGAGCGGTAACCATAGGGACGGAGAGATTTTGTCGTTCAGGCTTTTTTGGGGAGACACAAAAAAGCCATTTTAGCCATCAAGACCCATCTGCTATGATCAGCGTCGTCTGATTGAATGTAATGTGGGTCAGTTCATTTCAAAGAAGCCCATTTTAACCCCTCACCGTTGGTCTTTACTCATCTTAACATGCACATTCAAGCCTTCCGCTTGTGCGGCATCTAAAAGCCTGAATGAAATGGTTCATTTCCCAAATTGTGCTCAAGGCACTGAAGCATATGTGATTTCAAAAGGCAGCTTTCAAAGGTTATTGTCGGGACCAGGAGGTGAAAACGTCAGCACCGCTAGAAACCTCTCGCTTTCAGTCTGTTTTTTTTTTTTGTCCCTAATTGCTGGAGGCTGTAAAGGTGGTTCAGACAGAGCCAAATGGTGTTGATGGTGTTGTGTATTCCCTGTAGAAAGCTCTCCTACATCTAGCAGATCACCAGCTGAGGTCTGCCATCCCTTTCAGCCTCCCACTGGGCCCCAACAGCCTCTTCCTGCTGTCCTGAGATGGAGCTATTTGGCAGAACCAGCGTAAACTGGTGCAGACAGCTCTCCTAACATAAACATGCAATGCCGGGAACAGGAAGCGTTACACATGCCACTGACATGAGCTCTCAGTTCAGAATAACTACTTTTTATGTGGTGTTGCTTTGTCTGCCTACAAAGTGCTTACACAATCAGTTGTTGTTTCTTCATCCAACACATGGTCAGAGGCGGTGTCTGGAGATTAGACGAGGATAACTTGAAAAAAGAACTCAAGCTAAACTGCCTTGGTCTCACAGATCTACTGTTTACACATACACAAAATACACCACCAGTTAAATGTTTGGATACAACTCTCAATTCTTAAAGGGATACTTCAGGATTTAGCATTAGGCTTTGTATCAGTAAAAAACCTGTAGTATTTTCAAATTACCGTGCTTCCCTCCCTCATTTCCCCCTGAGACGAGAGATTTATGTATTTTTTGTCTGTAATAGTTTTTTTCAAAATACTAATTTTGTCAAATAGTGTCAGCCATCTGTTTGTGGAAGCTAAGCTAACATGTTCTTATTCCGTGGAGAAAGCTGAGTAGTAGGGGTTACCATCCTCTTTTTACCGGACATGTCCGGGCCGGCCGTCGAGATCGTCCAAAATCTCCGGGATTCAGCTTTTGCTTTCTGCAGTCGCCATTCCTTGTTTACATGCACACCTTTTGTTTAAATCTAACTGAATTCATTCCGATTGGTAAATCTGAATGTAGTGTTTACATGAACGCTAAACAAGTGATGGGTTAATGTGCGTTTTAACATTGCTTAGAAAATTCCAACTCCTCCGTGAGAGATACGAGACCGGTGCGTCTCACAGGTGTCGCTCATCAGTAATCACCCCACCGGCCTCGCATTGTTCTCCCGCGGCCCTCAGTCTCGTCCTGCTCGCCACAGTAAACATAATGAATGGCGACTGTAGAACAAAGCCGAATCCCAGACATTTTGGGCGGTCTCGAAATCCCGGGCAGACTCGTCACGGAGACTCACTAGTAGCCTAGCCTTGTTGTTTAACTGCACTCTCTTACCTGTAGGCGTGGCCTCGTAGGGCAGTGAAGCAAGTGCATTCTGGGAGTTGTTGTCTTTCATCCACATGAGCCACAAATACATTTTCTAGCTTTTCTCAGTCTAGAAGGCTCCAAATTCAAAAATAATTTCACATTTCTACTACATAAATGACCCATTTTAAATACACATTCATCTTTACAGAGGTGAATTATCCGTTTAATCATTAAACAATCTTTTATTTGATCTAAAGGCATGTTCAGTCTTATTGTGCCTACAAAGTAATTTCTTTACAAAACTAATATTTTAATTCATTTTGTAAAAAGACTCCAACTCCAACTCTTGGATGTACCTCATGAAGTTGGTTGAGTTAACATTTTTGTCACTGATTAGTTCCCATACTTATATCCCATATTTATATTTCAATCATGACAACTCTCAAAATAGCTTTAGCATGTTATTGAATAAGGCAATGGTAATATATTTGGTCTTGTTGGAATATATATGCTATGGTGCTGCTCCCGCGATCTTCCCCCGAGTCCAGACTTTCGCGACCGCTTTGACTGTCGGGTAGAAGTCTGATGAAGAGCCCTGGGCTGCGTCCAAAATCGCATACTCTCTTGAGTAGGAACAATAAGTAATTTCTTCACGACCACAAAATATGACGTTCTATAGAGAATGTAATCTACTAAATTCTCCATGTTGCCCTTATTATATGACCTACCAGGGTTAGTTTCGTCACTTCATTGCCATTCATAAATCCTCTCCAGTGGCATCATGGGATAGTAAAGTGTCCATCATAAGCATTCTTCAGAATCTCGCCAGAAGAAGTAGGTCATCCAGGTACTTTTCGCCTACTCTTTTATGAGTACTGTGAATTCAGACATACTTCTTTTGTCACATACTGTTTTTCGCCTACTATATAGTTGGGAATTATGTGCTTTCTGACGCAGCCCTGGGGTCTCGCGCATGACTGCCCACACTACGATGACGTAAAGGACCTATCCGCCTGCGCCCATGACTGAACTAGATATTAATGTTAATATTAATATCCCTCAACCTCTCGGATGACTTGGGTATACTGTATACAAATAATTAAATATTAGTGTTTTTATAACATTAACCGAGCATTAAATGACGGTTAAGTGTAAAAATAGTGTGCAATGAGCATACACAGTTAATTATACCATATCAACTACTGAAAAATTCTCTAAAACAGCCAATACTCACTACCGATATCATTGTACAGATATCATGCTTCCCTGATAATATCTGTGTAATTATTATCTTATACATCACTGAATTTTTACATCACAGTAGATTTACTATAATGCCATGTAAACATGAAATTAAAATCCCTATCTGTCTGAAGGAATCTGCGCCAATATTCCGAGATATTTAGTGATGATCCTTAAGAGAGACATAATGCATTTTGAATCCTAATGTCTAGGAGATAACGTCTTATCTTATTAGATCATCATAATCGTGTTGATACACAGCTCCATCATGATCTTCTTGTCTCAGCATCTCTCTCTCTCTGGATGCCCAGTGTGTCAGATCTGGCTCATTTACTTATCAGTTGGGTCTATGATAATGTGTTCATTATCAAATCAGCACTGCCAGATTAACTACTCCTAACTAATGGGCTTTGAAAGAAAGTGTTATCTTCGGTGTTAACATTACGCTAATGCCTTCTGGTCTTTTTATCCAGCCCACCGTTGTATTCAGTATCAAACAATGTTTGTTCTTTGTGATCTCTTATTTTTATTTTACAGTAGGCAAAGCATCTCAGCCTAAGCTAAGGCTGAAAAAAAAAAAAACATTTATAGGGATAAATTGCCCTTCATGGATTAGCTGATTAGCTGCTTTAGCTACAGAAGTCCTGATTAGCTTATCCGTAGGCCGCTGCTGTAAGTACTGAGAGGAGGTGGGAAATGTTAGTGTAACACCTCCCATCTTTAGAGCCCTCTGACTGTCTGTTAAGTTCTCCGTGATTAGACGATCCAGCTCGCTCTCTCCCCTTAACCGACGGGAACTAGGTTGTTACCATGGCGACAAAGGCAGTGACGGACACGACTGCGTGCGTTATGTGTGCTGGACCAACATGAAAGTGGCCTTGAGTGGAATCCCAATGAGGAACGGGAAGTGAATAATCCTGCCTAATAATCATGCCACACGGTCACAAACACGCATCTTGTCATATAAATTCATCTAGTGTGGAATGAATTGCTCAGAATGACAATCTGGACACGTTCCGTCTTCTAGTCTTTTTTTTTTTTATGCGGATTTTGTGCATGCAAGCAGGGAAGCGTGGAGGTACTTTCTGCATATTTTCCTCATCTGTTATACAACGCGTCCATTAAAACTGGCCCGATATAACCTCCGTATCTTTCTTTCTTCTTTTTACTCTTGTTTCTCCCACCCCTCCCCCTGTCTTGAAGAGTCACACACATCTGGTTTGAGTGGCTGGTAAGCATTTATGTGGTAATTATCCTCAGCAGGCTGTGGTTACAAACATAGATATTACAGCTAGTCTTCATCATTGCCGGTTTCCCACAGTCTTTTGTTGCTTTTATTGTTATATGAAATGATTGCATCTCTTAAAGGAAATATTATTACCAGTATTTATTCTCAAAAGAGGTCATAATAACGTAGATGTGTAATTTTAGTATGTGAAATTAATTTTGAATTTAGCACACGATCAAAGTTTTAGTTTTTTTCCTTGTAAAATGAGTCGTAGATTATACAAGAACACTTAATACTTTCAACTAGATCCTTATTTCTTATTTCTTAAAGGAAATACTGGTGCTTGAAAGGCAGCAATACTGTTAGTTTTTTAGGTAAGAGTGTGTTTTAGGCTTTTGCACTGCAGAAATGAAATGCTGCTGTAGCAATGTTCGTTGTTGTGGAGGAACAACGATGGAGGAACCCACGGCGCAGACGAAGAGCCGATGGAGTGGAATGATGCTGATGGTCTAGGGGGCCATGAAAGAGTCGTAGTGACAAACCCCCCGAGATGGAAGTGGAGATTTGGAGGGCTGAGGCGGAGCTGGAACGACCAAGAAAGGAGGAGAAAACTTAGGGAAGGTGGAGCTAGCTACAGCCGTAGGGGTGGAGGGCCGGAGAGCAGCAGACAGCCTGTAGGTTCGTTGCGCAGGTGACGCAATGACTGACCCAGCTGGAGCCGACGCTCCAAGGGAGCTCGGCAATGCAGAATGTCCGATGGTCTCCATTGTAGTTGAGGGAGAAAGGAGCGCAGGAGCTAGAGTGACAGACCGAGGTAGAATGGAGGGATCAGAGACTGCGGACACGGATCCCCATGCCCAGGATGAGGTGGCTCACAGCAGGAACGCGTTCAATTACGCCACAGAGGAGGTAACGGAGGCACTGAGGGACTGGTGGAAGACAGTGAGGACTAGGCAGCAGGTGTAGCTGAGGGCTGGATAACTGACTGGAGAGGGGCAGAAAATCTAGAGAGACACAAACTTACAGGAGAGCATTGAAGAGGTGGTGGGATAGGGAGGTTGAGTGGAACCAGCGAGTCCAAAACAAAAACAGGCATGGTGGGGTTAAATGAAAATTAAATTCCAAGTCCAGCAACTCACTTTCAGTGACGTGAGGGTGGGCGGATATCCAATCTAATCCAATCCTTGAGCCCCACGCACATACCCTCGGTGATGGACCGGACAGGCGGCTCACACACCTGGTCAGACGGGCTCCGCTCACGCTCCATTGTGATGTTATGCTCGGTCACTCGTGGCACTGGCTCACACACTGCAGCTGAGTCTGGCTCTGTGTCTGCGATGGCTGCTCCTCGCAGCTGGAGAAATTCTGTCTGAGCGCTGGATTCTGAATGGTTCTGGCGTTGTTATCAATGGTCCGATGGTGAGCAGCGATCCACAGGAAGCCAGCACCAACTCCACCAATTCGACAAGACTCCCTCGAGGACCCTCCCCAGACAACTGCGCCATTGTGTTGGTGTTCAGGCTGGCATACAGGAACAAACATAAGCAGTTGTCCGGGAAGGTAGATTGATATGTGAGGTCAATAAATTCCTCCAAGGAAGCAATGGGCTTTATGGAGAGCTGCACTACTTCCTGAACTTCAGGCAGCTCCTTTGTTTCCTGTCTGCCATTATTGGGACAAACTGATTAATTCAGGTGTGCCTGACCAATAACAATAATCAGACATGGATTAAACAGTTTGTCCAATAATGGCAGACAGGAAACAAAGGAGCAGCCTGAAGTTCAGGAAGTAGTGCAGCTGTGCATAACTCAAATTTTCCTGCTCAGGGCACAACAGGAAATGATGAACAGAAAAACAAAACATAAACTCAAATTCAAAAAAACAACAACAAAATACACAGCTTATCTAGGGTCCTGCCTTTTGTCATGGTTTGTAGCGAACACGAACGAAGATGATGATGAAGGTTCAAAAGTACTCTAATAGCTCTCAGGTAACAGGAACACATACTGTAATAACTTCCACAAAACATAAATAAGGCAGGACAAACTGAACAGAGGCAGAGAGAACTTAAGCACTGGTGACTCACATCTCATATTTTTATTTATTTTTCCCGCCACCATGTCCCTTTAAGGCAGGGATCTCCAACCCTGCTCCTGGAGAGCTACCGTCCAGCAGATTTCAGTTCCAACCCCAATGCACCTGAACCAGCTAATGAAGGTGTTCGGGTTTGGAACTGAAGTCTGCAGAATGGTAACCCTCTAGGAGCAGGGTTGGAGATCCCTGCCTTAAAGGGACATGGTGGCGGGAAAAATAAATAAAAATATGAGATGTGAGTCACCAGTGCTTAAGTTCTCTCTGCCTCTGTTCAGTTTGTCCTGCCTTATTTATGTTTTGTGGAAGTTATTACAGTATGTGTTCCTGTATGTGTTGCTTTAGGGGCTCTGTAGTATGACACACACCATAAAATAATGCAATTGTATACACAACAATAGACATAGTACAACGAGGCTATAAAAAGTCAAATACACGGGACAAACACAATTCAATTAAAATCATTCAAAATATTAAATTGTCATCGCTGTCAGTATTTTCAGTGTTGATCACTAAAAATATTATTTTTAATGTATTTTACGTGCAAATCTTGTGCGAAAAAAGTGCACCTAAAACTAAAAGGATCTACAAAACATCTTTGCATAAAGTTGGTGATTTGTTTAGGCTAAATTCATTGCCAAAGGTTCAGTATAAACCCTGAGCAGAATGTGTGAGGAATTACAATGCAGCACTGCCAAACCATGTAGAACTAAAAGCTAAAAACAGTGAATGATGAAACACCCAAGAGGACACATCTCTCTCTCTCTGAAGTCCTTTCCTCGCTACAACAAACAGTGGTTTCAGACAGAGCATGTTTTAAATGAGCACCATGTAATTTCTCATTTTGCCTCGGTCAGATAAAGAACTGCAGTGCCTTCTCCTTTAACAACCTCCAAATGACTGACGAACGGCACTATAGGGAGACTTAAATTGCATCCAGACAGGAAAAAATAAAAATAGAAAAGCACAATTTGGGTAACTGAGGTAGTCAGTAATTTATAACTGGCACAATATATTTAGCAAGGCCCAGAACAATTACTAGACTTGGTGCAAGAGGCCATATGCATGTATGAGCACGAAATAACATTTTCTGATCTCTCTTTACATTCTCATGCCTAACTTAGTACTGAATCTGAAAAGAACCTGATCACTCATTACCTTACTGACTGCTAAGAGTGAATAAATCGAGCATGATAATGTATGCTAAGCACAAAAGACTGAGTGAGTAAGAGAGAATAGCACTGCACATCCTCTGAATTGGAGTTCATACGGGCATGAAATATGCATGCGCTAACCATTAACCCCACCGTCCTCTAGTCTGCTGCACTCACCAGAGCTCGCTGGAGATGTTCTCTCAGGGCTTCGTTCGCTAATCACACACACTCTGCTTAAAGCGAGTGACTTTAACCCGGCAGATCACTTTACAACAACTGCAGCTGCAAAAGCAGATATTTCTGATTTAAATGTGAATATTCAAAGTGAATAAATACGGAAAGTCGAAACATGTAAATAGCAGCGTCAGCTTAATGCATGTGGTAGCTGTGTTAAACATGTCAACTAAGGGTGTTTACACGACATCGATTTGTTCATAACATCGGTGTGTTATGCTGCCAGACCAGTAGTTGGCGATGTCACTTTGTAAAGAAACATTGTTGTAAAGAAACATAAGACGTAATACGCATGTGCATGGCTTCACCCGTTTTCACAAGTTTGTGTTTTTGTAGTTTACATGGAGACAATAACAGTGTTGTGCGCTTTGAACCCTGTTTCAAAAGTTTGCGTTTTCAGGCCCCCAAAACACTGTTGTGTAAAGGAATGGCTAAATAAAAGCATTACAAGTTTTCCATTTTTAGTTGAAAACGGTGTCGTGTAAACAGCCTCTAAATATCTACTGACCTCCATCATTAATGAATAAAATGTGTAATTTCTGCATCAATATGCCATTCTACTGTATCCAAACAGAATGGGTAAAATAAATACTGTTTCCAAATAGGTTTCTCACATGAAATGGTATATACAGTATGATCTTTACATAGAAAATTAGGTTGGGAAAATTACACACCATTTGTTTTATGAGAGATGGCGTTCCTTTTGTGGGTTTAAGCACTACGGTGGCAGAGAGAGCTCAACGCGATGCAACTGAAGAAAACACATGCAAATAGAAAAGCACCCACAAATTAAGAAAACATCTTCATCAGTTTCACAACACATGTGTGCTCCAAATACTCAAAACACAACCAAACAGAGAAACGCGCTGTAAAAGTTCACAACACAACCAAATACAGAAACACGCTGCAAATAGCACAGACCAAGGGAAATGTTTCCAGGGGACCCCAATAAGTGACAAACCCAGCTGGGACATGCAGGGCTATGCAGGGCTTATTGCTCCCTATGCCCTACTCCCTTACAAGGGCAGAGCACTTGAAGTGGGGACTTTGGAGTGAGCACGGCACTTGTGTGCCATTAGCCGTTTGGAACGCACTTGGTGAACGTCATTTCCTCATTATTTTCACCTGGGATGTTCCCATGACAAGACAATGCAGCACGTTGTCCATCAGCTGAATAGCTGTGCTTACGACATACATTTCTTATTATTACTGTTAACATAATTGTTGCAAATAAACATTTTATACAAAAAAAGTTATATATCTGTATGTGAGTGTCTCAACTTTAAAACTTGCCTTCTCATGTTTGGACCCTGCATTACCTAATGTTTATTGGTTATTTAAACATAACATGACATAATGTGTACAATGTACCTGATGTATATATGAATATCTTACCCTCATGTTCATTTTCTCTATTTTTTTTCCCCAACTCATTGTAACTCTTTTCTTCTCATTTGTATTCTGATGACATTGAACATATTAATACAGTTTGTATATTGTATACTAAGTTTGTTATAAACATGTCATCTCTGTATGTTTTGCAACAACAACAAAAAAGTTATCATTAAATCTCATCTAAATAAAATCTCACTAGTTCCATTTGTTTGTTCCATGTATTTACACCCTGAGTTCTCCTTCATTCTCGGTCCGTTCTCGTCAGTGTTACGTTGTGTATCTTGGTTATATCTTTCTGATTTCTTGAGCTTTTGTTATTAAATTATGTTATACTGATTATCTGTCTTTGTGCTGTTTATACAACCAACTCGTGACATACATTGAGCGTCAGCGTCAGTTCTGGCAGGCCAGGTAGTCAAGACGCTGCATCGGTATTTGCTAACAACACAGCCTCATCAGCTGATTCTGCTCCAGCTGAGCTGCATTAGCTGGTTAACTCCCCTCGAAGCTAAATGGCTCGCTCAAACAGGGCGCCCTATTTAAAGCACTTTCAGTTGCATCCCATCTACTTGCTTGCTGTTTGCTTTGCTGCTTCCCGCCACCTCCCCTGCTCCTCCTTGTCATGTATAACATGGCATTTGCTTATGTCATTGCTGCCTGCTCTGTTCATGGGGGAATAATTTAGCTTTCCCAGTCCTAAACTGTGTGAGCATTCCCTTATGCTGCTGCTGTCCTCTAACTCTCTTCTATTTCATGGTGCTCATGATAGGTCAGAGGACTCCCTGAACAAAGCCAAATTTACTTAAGAATTAACAACTTGAATGGCAATTTATTCAATAGAAATTCTTAATCATTTTATTGTCTTTGTGTTCTTGATTTTATGGACCTGACAGAAATATATATATATATATATATATATATATATATATATATATATATATATATATATATATATATATATATATATATATATATGTATATGTATGTATGTTGCTTTGTGCTGTTAATACAACCAACTCGTGACATACATATATATATATATATATATATATATATATATATGTTAGACAATTCATGGCGACTTGCTCGGTTTGCGCCTAGAACAACAAGCTTCTAACAAGCCTCCTGCTGGTCTGCTGTGGCCTCTGACCATCCCTAGTCACTGGCCTCCCTACCTCCAAGAGTAATACTGTTATTTTCTAAGGCGGCTCATTTAATTCCCCTTCCCAAATTGCCCTCTGCCAAGGTAACTGGCCTGGTGGTAGTCGATCACATCTTTAGGATTCATGGTCTTCCAAAGATGTGGGGTGTTGGGGGTACTGTCAGGGACAGGGTGCCTATCTGATCAGTTCAGGGCTTGCTTGTATTGTGTCCTTTTTCTCCACCACATGGCTGACACATGGTGATTTGCGTTGTCATGCCATGTGCTCTATTGTCTATTGTTACTCTGCCTCCCATCCTTGATATTGTTCTTACTGTAGCTTTAGTCTTAGTCTTGTCTTGTTTTTTGCCATTTTTTAGATTTGGTTATTTATTAATTTTGTTAACTTATCCTGTACTTCTATTCTTGTTTTTGATCTCCTGTCTGGTCAGTTTAGTTTTCCTCCCTCCCCTTTTCTTTTTAGCTCCGCAGCTCCCCTGTCTTCCAGATCCCATCCTTGATCTTGTTCTCGCTGTAGCTTTAGTCTTAGTCTTGTCTTGTTTTCCTGCCATTTATTTGAAATTTTCTTTTAGATTTGGTTATTTCTTAATTTTGTTTACTTGTCCTGTGCTTCTAGCCATGTTTTTGAGCTCCTGTCTGATTAGTTTAGTTTTACCCCCCTCCCCTTTTCTTTTTAGCTCCCCAGCTCCCCAGTCTTCCAGATCCCGTCCTTCCTGATGCTCCCTTGCTGTTTCCTGTTCCCTGCCCCGCCTGTCACAAAGGATTCCAGCTACCACCATCACCAGGTCCCTATCTCTACTCACCCGGTTCACTTTCTCTCCCTCCCCTCCCCTGCCATCGCCACGCTACATCCCCAGGTGTTCATTTCACCTATCTCGCTCTCCTTGGACTTCATTAATTTGTCTTCCATTGTCGCTGTTTGGATCTGCTCAGCCGTTCACTCTAGATTTCCCTTCTCCGACGCCTCCGGTTGGGCTGACATAGCAATCCCTCGTACCTGGCTGGATCCCCCTGTTTGACGGTTGCCTCACTATTCCTCCCTGTGTTCCTGATTGGTGTGCCCTTGTAATTCAATAAAACACTGTCAATAAAACAAAGCTTTTTTTCCACCAGGGAATAAAAAAAAGGTAGTTACACAAATCTATATCTCACAATTCTAAGAATTGGGTTTATATCTTGCATTTTAATCTTACAATTCTGAATTGTTTTCTCTGAATTCTCTGTGAGATATACATTTGCAATTGTGAGTACAGTCATAACTTTGAGATAAAAAGTGTCAATTACCTTATGTATTTTTCATTCCGGAAAGCTTCCATACTTGGGCCTGCAGGATCTCAGTTCTCAGCTGTTTAAATTCGACATTATGTTGAGAAAATGTTATCTCGAGGACTTTCAGTCATTTGAACGTCCTGTGCCAGCCTGGCACCTTTCCTATGAGCAGGCAATGAAGCAGGGGGCAAGCTTCATTCTCTGGCCCCTCACACACCGGATGAGCAAAACACAGAAGCTCTTATCCCACTGCTGTTTCACTCTCTGTAATGGAGCCTAAAGAGAAAAATGTTTTACTGGAAGTCAGTCAGGTGGATGATAGATAAGAAACATCCGTTCTGTCTGTGGATCTGTGCTAAACACATTATCCCTATTACACTCAGAGCACTGTAGGTCATATGGGTCATATATTCTTTCAGCCACTCGTTGCTGCCACTATTTTTCAAGAATGAGTACCGTGTGCAGTGTTGACTGTTGTTGTGCGCTGTGTCATTTTTGCAAGGCTGCATACAGCGTTTATTGCACATAAGCACTTTGACAGACACGCTAAAAATGAATTGCACAGGCTGACAGCACCATTTATTTTCAAAGCTTCCTGCATTTTAAAGAGCTGATTTAGGTGTCTGGTTTGGAGTAGAAATAATGCCGCAGAGTCACAGTAAAGTAGTATGTCAGATTTTTGTGTTATACTGAATCTTCCAGTCCACAACCAAATAGAACCAGAACCGTCAACCCAATCCTCACAGGAACACTTTACTATTTAAGAGGTGGCCATTTTTTATACGCATTTGTATGATGTGAATAATGTTTGAAAAGGATGTAGTAACACTTGAGTCATTACTATCCAAAACCTTACAAAAACCTCAGAAGCTTACAATGACTTCCGTCATTATCAGGGAATTATCATGCTTTTCACTTTAGAATACTGATCCAAATAATTAGTAATTCCTTCTGAATTACTTGAGTTATTACTAGTGGGTTATCTTTACCTTTATTTTAGAATGAATTATATGTTATGCATTATTCCTATTAATTATGAACCATGACAGAATAGTATTTTAAAGTATTACCATGGATTGCCATGAGATTGTGTTGGAATCGCATTGCAAAATGGTGAATGTTCTGTGCAATTATTGTTCGGCACTTATTTTCGGATGTGCTTGTGCTATTACATGATTTATATAATTCCTTCAGTGAATTGGGTGTTGAAACAACACAGACAACCCTATCAGCGGGCACAATTGATTCTTACTGAATTCCCCTCTGAGTGTTTATGTATTCTCAAGGTACCTTCTCTATATCTCTGTTTCCCATCCTTCCTCCTCTCAAGCGTACACGCAGCGCTGCTTACAGTAAACGTGTTTACATTCACGATGAGGATGTTAAGCTTTGACTCTGTAGATTTAATTGGATTGCTTGGCCTTGCATTACTCAGATCAGTGAGAGTCACTTCAGGTAGCTGGGCAAACATGTTGCCTTGCCTAATCTCACAGACAGAAAGCAACCGTAGAACGAGAAAAAAAAAGTGCTACCATGGTAACACCATAGTACTTTTTAAGGGACAATTGAAATAGGAATATTATCAGGCTAAGCATCTATATTTCAATTTTCACACAGAAATATTCATATATCAAAAAGATACAATTGTTTTTTCAATGAGAACAGTTATTCTTTTATTGTAATCCAGACAATAAAAGGGGTAATTTTTTCTTTATTGAATGAAATGTGTATTTTACATTGCAAATGTGTTGTCATAGCCACTGTCGTGTTTCCTTGACAACACTGAAATGACGTGTAACTGGATGATAGCGCTGACAGTATTCAAAATAATATTAAGGTTAAGGTCAGGTCAAATAAAGCATAGCTGAAATACTCAAAAATAATAATGTAAAACAAACACTGAGCAAAATGACATATTAAATGAGTTTGTTACCATTGTTTTCTGTTTCACACACAGAGCTGACCAGTTCAGCAAGCATGTGAACACTTAAAATGCTATACGCTACTGTTCAAAAGTTTGGGGTCAGTTAATTTTTTACTATTTTTAAAGAAATGTATTTTATTTTTCAGCAAGGAGGCATTCAATGAAATGATAATGACAGTAAAGTATTTTTTAGGCCTGGTTTCAACAACTGGGCTTATATTAATTAGGACTGTTCAATTAGGACATTTAAGAAACTTTTATAAACGTGCCTTAGAAAAAAACATTACTGGCATCTTAAAGGTCCTATTCTTCGTGATCCCATTTTTTAAACTTTAGCTAGTGTGTAATGTTGCTGTTAGAGCATAAATAATACCTGTAAAATTATAAGCTCAAAGTTCAATGCCAAGCGAGATATTTTATTTAACAGAAGTCCCCTTTCAAAGGCCGGTTTGGACTACATCCCTCTATTTCCTGCTTTAATGACGTCACTAGAACAGTTTTTTGACTAACCTCCGCACACAGGAATACACAAAAAAGGGGGCGTGGTCTTGTTGCGCTCCTACTGAGAAGAGGAAGAGTTGCGTTTGTAGAGTGTGTTTGTCGCCATGTCGTCGAGACGCTGTTATTTTCATCCCGGAGTCAAATGTCTTACAATAACACTGAGCGCATGCATCTCCACGTTATGGTAAGAGGCGTGGACCTTTCCGGGCAACGTGCGCTAAGCTGCCGTCGAATCACAACACAGGAACCGCTTGCACAATCAGAACTCGTTACGTATTTCTGAAGGAGGGACTTTATAGAACAAGGAAATCATCAGCCCGTTTTAGGACAGTGAAAACAGAGGTAATACAGATAAGTAAATTTTGTGAAAAATAAAAGCTTAAAAAACACAGGAAAAACAGGACCTTTAAGACAAAACAATGACACCCCCCATATTTTAAGATACGCCAGTGCATTTACTTTCAGTTAAAACAGCTCAAACATGCACTTTAGTCTGGGACTAGGCTTAAGCCTTGTTTGTGAAATCAGGGGATAATGTTACAAAAGATTTCTATAAAACAAAAAAAGAACTTTCCATTCTTCAAATAATCCTTTAGAAAAGGGTTACACTTTATTTTGATGGTCCACTTAGACATTAATAAGTAACTTTGCAACTACATGTCAACTATCTCTCATTAGAGTAGACTGTTAGGTAGGATTAGGGTTTGTAGAACAAGTTGTACTTGTTAAGTTACTTTTAGTCAGTATAATGTAGCAAATCTGACAGTCTATGTAGGGGCCGTTTACACAACACCGTTTTCAAATAGAAAACTGTTTATGTGTGTTGGCTGTTCATTTACAACGGCATTTTGGGCGCCAGACAAATCGACATTTTGAAAACGGGTTTCAAAGTGCAAGTTTTGGAAAACGATTCCGTTAATGTCTCCGTGGAAACAACAAAAATGCGAATTTGTGAAATACGCGCATGCGTATTGCGTGTTCAGTCTATTGGTGTGTAGTTTTTCTTTAGTGACAGCGCCAACTACTGGCCTGACATGTATAATACAGCATTTTTAATCGTTTTCGTGGATCCGTGTGTAGAGGGATTGTTTTGACAATGTTGTCGTCTGTACATAAAAACTACATAAAAAATCTAAAGGAAAACCTTTTTAGGACAAGGTTGTTATGTAAACGTACCCTAATACTCTAACTGGCTGGTATTGCAAAGTTTGTAGAATGTCTAAAGTGGACCATGGAAATAAAGTGTTACCAATGTGGTCTCAGAATTTTAGACTCTGCTATATGAGCTATCAGCATTATCCCCTAAAGTGAGATTAAAGGGCCCGTTCATACGATAACTATAATGATATTGATAAAGATAGTTCTAAAAATCGCTCTAAATATAAAAGAAAAGCAGAGTCGACACCATAACTATAACGATTACGGCAGAGGGAAACAATATGGAATCACTTTCAGAACGATTTTTTTCCAGCTGATGAAAGATAAAAACATTGACAGCCAATCAGAATCCATCCTGCTTTAAAAGCTCTAGCATTTTAAGCGGCATACTACAAAAGGTCTCGGTTACGGATGTAACCCTCGTTCCCTGAGTAGGGAACGGAGACGTTACGTCATTTTGTCGTCATTCGACGTAACTCGAAGTGACAACGAAAGGGAACCACCTGCATGAAAAGAGGTGTATACGGACCAGTATATGCCTGTATACACCACAGATTTCCGGACGAATTCAGAGTATTTCTGATCAGATATGGGGAATAGCACAGGTCCGTATACTGCCGAAAACCAATTCGGATGTATGTTACTGCGGGTATTCTTCTGTCAGGCATGAAAACTCCTCACCTTTCGGCGAAATTCGCCGTTTTAAAACCTAAAAGGGTCACCTACGTGATTTGTGCAGATCCGATGAGAAATATTTTAGAGAGAGGGGGGGGGGGGGGGGGGGGGTGTTCGAGGTCGAGGCCAGCATTTATCCCCTATAAAGTTACCATAAACTTTACAAAACTATAAGCTTTAAAAAACATCATCATTCCGAATGCCGAAACATGACAGCCAATACGAGTCAGAGTAACGTTAGGGCAGAAATGTTTTCAAAGTCTTTTACACCGCGAGTCTGAGAACTGGACACACTGCCGAACAAAGAACCGCACGTCGGAAAGCAAGCCTAAGGGTAAGTTAGCTTACAATGTTAACTGTCCTGTCAGATACAGACAGCGATGTTGCCAATGTCTTATTTTTTATTTTGACATAGAAGTGGGCGAGATAATATCGCGAGTGGGCGCGGGCGCCGTGAGCGCTGAGCGAGCAGGAACAAGTATTCATTGCGCGGCTCGCGAGCCTCATGCGGCTCGCCAAGCTTTAATTTGTGGCTCGCAGTTGCATGGCGGTAAATAATACGGTGATATGATAATGCATTCACTATAGATATTTTATAAAAACATAACAAGTAGGGCTTTAACATAACCCGTTAAAAACTCAAAGTGTCAGCTCTATTACAAATTATTTCGATCGGATTGAAAGGGGTGGTTTATCGAGAGAACGTGAAAAAACTTGATCGATTGAAAACCGAAACTGAAAGGACGACGTATGACGCGCTGAACAAGCTGCTCTCCTGATTAATAAAGTGTCATATAAATGAATATCCTTTCATTCTATAATTCTCCTTTCACTCAGCATCTGTGAAGTGAAGCAGGACAACGGCTCACCAGTGCTTGTTTCAGATTATCATACAGACGACTGGTTTGGGGCATTTTTGGGATAAATAGTAGTAGTAAATAGTTTTTTTTCTCTGAGACCCGATGAAATACGTAGATCAGCGGCCCATTGGTTCTTTTCTTGATTGACACTGGGCTAGCCCAATCACATCTTTAATGTGAAGTATAGAAATATACTCTTTCAAGTATAGAAATTAGTACAAAACTAATTATGAAAGTTTCCTTTATTTTTCAGTGCATTTGTTTTACAATAGGCTATATGGCTATTACTATCATGGGATTAATTATTATAACTATTATTGTAGTAGAAATGTAGACGGACACTGTAACTAAAAGAGTTTTGAAATTTTCTTTGTTTAATTTGCACCAGATTGATGAATTTCACATTGAAAAGCACAAAATTTTCTTACGGGGGAGCATGCCCCCGAACCCCCCTAGAGTGGCAGAGGACCACTCATCACAGTGATCCAAAAATCCTGTGAGAAACACTGGTAGCCTACTACAATGCCAATGCAGATTACAAGTTGTTTTTTTGTTGTTGTTGTTTTTTTTTTGGGGGGGGGGGGGGGGGGGGGGGGGTGTATATATATAGCCGCATCCTTCTCACCTTTTTTACCCCTGACCTGTTTTCATGCCTGTTCTGTGCAACAGCCATTTGTCGCCATGGCAAGTATCCTTAAATAAAAAAAAATTCAGGGGGACATTCACACCTTTGTACCACTCTGCCCTCGGCTTTGATCAGTCATGTTAAACTGGATTGGCTGCTTTGAGGCTAAACCCACCCCCTTACCAGACAGCTATTGGGCCAGAGCAAACAGACTTAAATCAAAAGTTTATCTCATTGGTAAACTTGAAATGTATCCCGCACAAAACCCTTGCAGCTTTGCCAGCAAAATTACTTTATTGGTTACATTTAACATATATCCCTCTAATCATGTAAGGATAAAAATCCTTACATTATTAGATTGGTTGCAGGCTTGGCAGATATAAAAATATAGTTTAACCAATACTTGATTGTTTGTCTTTATCTGGGAAAAATAGTAAATATCTAAAACATAAAACAGTTGGAAAACAACAATTTCAATAGAAAACGACATAAAAAAATATTTTAATTAAAGATTTCAAACAAAGGCATTAAATGACACATTAGATGATGTGTCCCAGTTTACTCCAGTCCTCAGCTCCTGTGTGAACCCACATCAACAACATCTTCCTCATCTTACATTTCTGTCCTTCACAGTGGTCTTTCTGTGTTTCTCTCTGTTGACCTCTGCAAAAACTGCAAAACAACATCATGTAACCACTGAAAACACAACAAAATAATGGCCAATTTAAGAAGAGTTATGTCAGTTTGTAAACTTACTGTTTGTTGTCTCACTTTGGCTTTTTTTTGCCACAATCTTGATTGAGAGTTTCAGCAGGGCCTTCCCGGGATGAATCTACGAATACGTCTTCATGGCCTAATTATAAATCTCGCAGCACACGTAAAAGACAGAAAATATTTAATTGGATATAAAACAATACAAAAATGGATATTAAAAGAACCTTCTGAACTTCTGTTACTGTTTATTATCTCTGAAGATTAGTTGACCCACTCTTGTGAGTGTAGGATGCTGTGAGAAAAAAAGAAGAAACATTACCTGAGAACAAATACAAAAATAAATACATATAATAGCCAATATTTAATTTTACACATAAAGTAGTTTTACACAATAGATAGGCTAATCAGTCTTACCTGCATTGTGCATGATGTTGAAGTGGATTCTTCTCAAACAGGATTAGTGTTTCGGTCTGTAGCTGTTGGTGCGTTTGAACGACCCCTCGAGAAGTGTGAATGACTGCATATCAGTTAAAGCACAAAAGTCTTTGCAGCTGGGGGTGTGGGGTGTGTGTGTGGGAGGGGGGTAATTTATGAAGAGTTAAGATATATGGAAGACCAGAGCTGTTTGACACAATTTTTACATAAAATATTTCTCAGGGGAGATATATATTTAAAGTATGATTGTTAGTTCATAATTATTCATATAAACTGTCATAATTATAAATATAAAAGTCTTGACTAACAATAACTATTGATCAGTTCCACCATGGCCGCATTAACAACAGGGCTAGGCGGGGCTAAAGCCCCGGGGCCCGAGCAAGGAGGGGGCCCGTGATTGGCCGTGGAGCAGATTGACTATCCATCGGTAACGCTGATTGCCAAAGCCTCACCACGCCCCCCACAAATTAGCCCTGTTATTTAGTGATGCTTTACCATAAATTGCATGCATTATCATGGAATCATCACTATCAATCATTATTATTAAAGTAATTGACCATCCGCAAAGACCAGCCTCCTGTGTGTGATAAGCCAGGCTCTCGCTCTCACGAGTCACGCCACACATGTTCTCACGCAGTGAAAAATACATCGCGGGGCACAGACTAGTAGTAGGCTACGCGCTGACAGACGAGAGAGCAGCTTACTTTTGACATGAAACAAAGTCTCAACTTTCAAATAGCCTATTGTCATTTAAGTAATTTAAACAATACCGTTTTTCAAGTTCAAGTCCAAAGACGTCAACTTTCTACTGACTGCTTTGCTGCCGGACTAAATTTCGGATTCGGCGTTATGATTGGTCAGATCGCCTGTCCATCAAACCCCCGTGGGCGCAGGGTGAATTGAAACGTCACGTTTGAATTTGGTATATCAAATGCATTTATTCTAAAAGTGTATGATGGAAATTTGTGTTTTTTATGTGCTTTTTTATACTAAGAAGAATAACAATTTGGAATGTAACAATTCCAAATGACAATTTGGAATGTAAAGAACAACATATTAGGCTATAGTTATCTGTTATATTGGGAAAATACCATATACATAAAAAGAAGTGGGCTCAAAGTAAACCAAATTTTTCACATTTTATAAATGACTTTACATTATATGTACATCTTTCGGAACAAACTAAAAACAAGAAAGAAATGAAAACATGTAATGCTTTGAAAGCACTGGATTTTATGTAAAATGTATTCTTTCTTTTTTTTCCACTAGAAGCTAATGTTAATGTGACATTGTGAATTTGTAATACCGCTTGTTACAACATTCCTTCTTATGTTCATTCAAGCCCTAGTCTGTTCTAGAAAGGATGCAGCAAAGATATTTAATGCTAATGTATGAGACATCGGCCTACGCTGAGTTTCATTCATTTATGAGGTGCGCGCTCTAGTTAAAAATGAAAGTGAAAGTGAAGGCGGCGCGCGGCTCCTCCATCTCACGGTTATATTGTCTGCTATATATTTACCTTGTGTTTGTTAAATACATGCAAATGGTTGATGAAACATTTATTAAAATAAGATTCAATTGAATTTATACAAAACGAAATTCACTTTAAAGAAAGGCTTTTAACAATGCAATATAAGTGAACGTGGCGTGCTAGCGCCTCAATGTCACGGTTATTATATTGTCTGCTATATTTGCTTTTTATTTATTAAATACATGCAATTGGTTGATTAAATATTTATTAAAATTAAGATACAATTTATACAAAACGAAATTCACTTTAAAGAAATGCTTTATACAAAGCAAAACTTAATGAAATGGTAAAAACATGTCTGACGATTTACAAAAACAAAACTAATCTGCACTTTAATGTTAAAAGACGTAAATGTTAATAATTTGGTATACAGTCATGAGAGACTTTCATTTTAATTATTTTATTGCTGTATTTTATTTACATCTAATCGAATAGAGGATTTTACAAAAAAATATGTGCATTTTATATGCTGTAATATGCAGAAATATAAGTTAACAGAAAAAGGACTTTGTTTATTTCGTTACAATATGGTGGAATGTGCAGAAATTGGTTAAATGTTCAACAATTTTCTTCAAGTCTGAGACTGTTGCATTTAATTTAATTTTTGGTTGATGCAATGTGCATAAAGTTAAAATATTGAAACTAATAAAACAAGTTTTAAAAAAGAGAATGTTTAATTTGATTAAATTTTAGGGGGCCTCCAATAGCTCATAGCCCCGGGGCCCAGTGAGCTCTTAATGCGGTCCTGAGTTCCACTGTCATTGCCCATGTCATAACACTTTTTTGGGGTATTAATCATTATTTGTATAGATACTGCTAGAGAAATCTTCTCCCCCTACACCAGTTAAGGAGCAGGATTTATTTTCTGTGAAATAATATGGAAGGAAGAATGAAGTTGGGGAGAGAGAATGACTTCAAATTATTAACAATACATAAATATGCTCTCTAATGGCTCTGTCAAAATTAATAAAGCTAGCTTTATTTGAGTTCAAAAATATTAAGACTATTTTGAGGCTGTTTTGTGAAACTTCCCTGGCTCACCCCCCTCCCTCCATCTGAGAACACAGCAAGGACCTTAACTGCCGGTCATTAAAGGGGTGGTTGATTATGATTTCACTTATCTAACTTATCTATCTATTTAGTTAGTGTGTAATGTTGCTTGAGCATAAACAACATCTGCAAAGTTGCAATGCTCAAAGTTCAAAGCAAAGGAAGATATTTGCTTTTAAAGAAAGTACAACAAACGGCTGGTAAGGACTACACAACCTTAACATTTACATAAACCCCTCCTCCGGGAAAGCGATTTATAGATTGCCTTGACAGAATATGCTAATCAATGACTAGAAGATAGTTAACTCCACATACATAAATTATTCAACTAATCTTTCAGAAATATCCTGTTGCAATCTACACGTCACTTCATCTTGAGTCAGACTCGGAAATTGTCAGTGCATGTCTGTGTGAGGTAAAAGCATAGACAGTATATAAGATGGACACAGCGACCCCATAGACTTCAACGGAGAAAAGTGAAGCCCATTTGAAGCACTTACTTCCTGATCGCCAGGCGAACTGCGCAGACTCAAACTGAGCTTGAACACGTGAGCAACGTGTCTGACAGCTGTCAGTCTTCTAGTAGCTGTGCGGAGAGAAATCTGAGTCATTCCCTTCCGAATCTCGCAGAGACGGAGAGCGTGAGCATTAGCTGTCCACGAGCTAGCAGCAGGAGCAACTTCATCACTCTCTGTGGGCTTCTCACTTGACTTTATCGGACTTAATGCCTCCACGTTCCCCCGATTGCTTGCGAGCTTCTACGCCGGTCTATACGGTAATTTCTCTACCGTGCGACAGAGAGTCGCGTGAGTTATGACGCAATCGTTAGCCTATTTTTACAAAAACGGCTTCTACGGGGCCATAACGTAAGGTACAAGGTAATGGAGCCTTTTATACATTGTCGAGTTTCTTTAGAAATAAATAATGGACAAATGGAGTCTTTGGACGCCTCAGATGTAAAGTTATTCGCTGTCAAAGTGACGCAAAAATGAATGGGAGTCAATGGAATGCTAACAGCAGGTGAAGTTCTGCTACAATGGCGGCGCCCGCGGAGGCTTCAGTTTCCGGCGGATGGATTACCCCCTTGGGTAAAAGGGAGCTGTTGAAGCTCCGCCCTCTGTGCTGGGAGCAGCAGCTCATTTGCATTTAAAGGGGCACACACAAAAACGGTGCGTTTTTGCTCACCCTCAAAAAGTGACAATTTTTACATTTCTATATACAAATATATGTGGGGTATTTTGAGCTAAACCTTCACTAGTTCAGCTTCAACTTCAGCTGTGTATGTCCATGAAACTTCACGGATTCCTGTATATGTCCGTCTACACCAAGTAACTGGGTATTTCTGGAAATATACTGTTCTGTGTAATTTGGCTCGAAATTTTTCCACATACATCCGGCAAACCTGAAATTACACTGCAGTTTACCATGGCCAGATATTACCAGATTCGACCCTTTTCATGCATTTACAGTCCCTGAATACTTTTGGGGGGGAAAAAAGAAAAAGAAAAAAAAAAAAAGAGTCAGTTAAAATAGGTAAAGTAGTTTTCACTACAGTACTGGTACATGCAAGCTTCTTATACATATCTCATTCTTGTCACATGAGTCCAGCATCTATAGTGCAATAAATAAATAAATAATAAATACAAACGGCATACCACAAACGTTCAGAGCTCAAACCTGTTTCTTCTATGTCATTATGAAACACCTTCTAAAGTCATTTGAGTTCATGCTGCTTGGTATTTATGCGAACACGTCATCAGAAAACGAAAGGAGATGCTTCATAGATTTTCATATTCTCACTCTTATCAGATGATGGATCACATTTAAGGAATGGATTTTTTATAATTTTTCTTAGTTTTAGATTTTGAAATTCAATGTAAAATGTGGGTCCTCAAGCAAAACCAGGTGAGACCCAAACGGAACATTCACAGAACCTTGACTAATGTTCTGACATGGTTCTCTTTAAGTTGTGAACAAACGACTGACTATATGCTATACCCTAAGGCCAAACAATATATACATTATTAACGTTGCATAAAATTAGTATACAAACTGATCACCACATCTAAAAAACAAAATTGATGTCTGATGACTAAAAACTGAAAACCAAATGTCTTTTGAAATTCAAGGGTTTCGTGCTTTTAACAATCAACAACTTATTGCACAAAACAACGTTTATAAAACAATGTGGGTCATATTTTTATGCTTTAAGCATATATGTGTTTATGATTTTTGAGAATGTCTGTGTTGCATTGTCACAATCTCACTCAGTTTGGGCTTTGTTTCTGTTTGCACTTTTCCCCTGTTGAGTGTGTTGCCATGGTTGTTAAAGCAACACTAAAAGAACCTTTCCTCTTCGGTCGCCCTACAGGTTGGAAGTGGAATTGTCCATACCTCTATCGTAAATAATTTAGCCCACCGCAGCCTACTGTCGCACGCACGCTCGCTGTTTGGAATGAACAATGTCAACAGAAAGGTAGTGTTGCATGATTTCATGAAAGTATGATGTATTGCGACATCAGAAACGAAGAAAAAAATAAATAATGACAACATAATGACAACGCAATCTGTGACATGCATCCACCTGTTTCCAAGTGGCATCTATAAACACAACCACACACGCAAGCAACCTGGAGGGGCTAGAAACTTGCCTGAAGCACTAACGTCTTTAACATTAATGCAGTTTGCATTAGGTCTCAATACTGTCTCCTCAAAACCTGCTTGTGCTGCTGTACAAATCAGTTCTACACTTAATGCCTCAGGGACTGTGAGCTCATTTCTTCAGCCATGTTCAGACTGATCCGGTGACACCTGGCCCTGTCAAGCCTCAGAGCTCAACACCAGGCTTCCCAGATCTCTTCTTCAGACTATTGGGTGAGGTTGATGTGGGTGGAGATGGCTGGAAATTAATCTGAGCATGTTATCCATTGTCATGTTAGTTTTCATGGCTCCTTGACAGATGATATAAATTGAGATAATATTTGTTTAGTTCATGATAGGAGGATCGAATAAAAGAGAAGACTGGTTTAAGCTTTAGCCAACTTTTTTGTTTGTTTTAACCCTAGTGATCTAGTCTGTTGTTGCAATGTTTATTTTTTTATATTTTTTTTTTTGCATAAAGGGGTTGCAGTAACACTTTTTAGGGCCCAATTCTCACCATTAACTAGTTGCTTAGCGGGCATATTACTAGGATATTGGCTGTTTACAAGCAGGGTACAACGGGACTAAAGGCACACCGGGGTAAGAAGGTGCCTTTGGTTTTACTTTCCTCTATACCTATGGCACGAAAACTTGCCGCAGCAGTTTTCAAAACATCTGCTTTGCAAGATGCACGTGGACATTTGGGTGATCCTTGATGCGACCACGGGCAGAAACACAATTTTTTATTTAATATTTTATGTATTTTATATATATATATATATATATATATTGTGGATTTAAGTAGCAAATGAGAATCGCTAATATTTCGAGACAGAGGGACAAAGTTTCAGTTTTGTTCAAGGTAATTAAAGCGACAGTTTTTCAATAATGGTAAAATATGTAAAAGTATGGTATTTGGGCTTAAAGACACAATGATACACACATGTGATGCGATCTGGGAAAACCCACCACATGGCAAAATTTGACATATTACAGGTTTTGATACCATATTAAATCTATTTCTAAATCTGTTTTTATTTCTTTCATTGTTTGTCTGTAACAAAAGTTATGGTCATCTGAAGTCGGCGGAATTTTGAGAAAAACAGATTTAATTAACTATCCAGCGGGACGACTGGCACTCTTTTTTTTAATTGCCTTTTTTCATATTACATATTTTAGTAATGAACATAGATTAGGTATCATTCGAAAACTTATGAGCTCAAAATTCATCCGGTGAAAACCGTTTTGAAAATAGACGAGGCGAGAGAGGCGAGCAAGATCTTGTAAGCAAGCAGCTACTTCAGACGCCGTTGTTCTCTTGTGCTCTGCTCCGTACAATACCGTACACAATAACGTTGGATAAAAATAAATAAAAACTTGCGTGCCCTTGTAGTTTACACAGGACTGTCGGGACCTTTCTGGTAGGCCTATGTGGTTAATTTTGATAGGTGAACTGTCTTTGTTGTGTTAAGAGAAGGAGAGCTGTGCGCGATCAAGTTCTCTTACGAGAGGTTCTCTCGTACTGCGTACTGAAAGTACGCACCGGGTAAAGTCTCTTTGCTCGAGATATTGAAGCCAAAATTTATACTTAAATTTCCATTTCTTGTAAACGCAGTGCAGCAGCAGTCAGACCTAGAGCGGGCAATCTAGCGCGCTCATTGGCTGCTCCGCGGCAACTGCTGCAGCCTACCACTGAGCCCCTAGCGTGACGTCACGCCCAATGAGGGCGCTTAGCGCCCTCACGCGGCAAAGCCCGCCGAAATGGGAGTGGCTTAGCGTATATAAGGGGCAGTCAGGCTGCTAACACTCGATTTTCATCTCTTCAGCGACGCTCTATGCTACGCTGACCTCTGAGAGAAGCCGCCGCCGTCGAATCCAGCGACCAGCCAGCTTAGGACAGCGCCTGAGGAAGCCGGCCGTCTTCGCCACCTTCAGCCGTCCGTGCCAGCTACGCTATCCGGCGACAAAGTATCCTTTTCCAAATACCTCTCCGTGAGCTCGCCGCCGCGACTCACGTCCTAAAAGAGCAGGCGTTTGTACAAAAATGCCTCGTCTTTCCTGCGGTTCGTGCCGAACCGCGCTCAGCGACGGAGACCGCCACGTGATATGCGCTCTCTGCCTGGGCCGAGACCACGCAGCCATCGCTCTCTCGACGGGTGGCTGCATCGAGTGTGATGAGATGGCGATTTCGACCCTGCGGGCTCGACTCGCCCTCTTCGACGTCGAGGCTGTCGCTCCGCCTCTCTCCAGTGGCCCGCGAAAGAAGAAGCGCCGTGCCCAGAGAATCCCGGAGCCCGTCGCTCGCGAACGCTCGCCGGAACCTTCCCCTCGAGCTTCGCGTTCCCCTTCACCGCCCCCCCTTCCCGACGCGCAGATGACGGCTTCGGCCCTCACTGCCGTCGACACAGGGGACGAGGCGGGGGACGACGCCATCGACAGCTGTTCTCTCCTGGCGTCGGACAGTGAAGAGTGGTCTGGATCAGCACACTCCACCTCCTCTTCGACGCAGGAACCTGGCAAGGCCCGGTCTAATGTGGACGCCGAACTTATCCGCCTCCTCACCATGGCCGTCGACCAACTGGGCCTGGATTGGTCTCCACCGGAGGCGCCCGCGCCCAACAGGCTCGATGGGTGCTTTCTACCTAGCCGCCGCCTAGCGCCTGCCTCTAGGTCAGCACCCTTTCTGCCGGAGCTCCACAGCGAGCTCTCTAAATCGTGGAATGCTCCATTCTCTGCGAGACTCCGCTCCCCTGCTTCCTCGACTCTCTCCCAAGTGGACGGAGCCGTCGAAAAAGGCTACAGCCGGATTCCCCCAGTGGAAGAGGCGGGTCGCAGTGCATCTTTGCCCGCCATCACCAAAATGGCGCTCAAAGTCTGCCCTCCCGTCGAAAGCCTGCAGGACCACCTCAGCCCTTGTCGGCCGCGCTTTCGCCGCCGCCGGACAAGCCGCTTCCGCCCTGCATTCTATGGCTGTCCTCCAGATCCTCCAGGCTGAACTCCTCCGCCGTTTGGACGAGAAACGCCCGGTTCAGGACATCGTGACGGATCTGCGCAGCGCGACGGATCTTTCCCTCCGCGCCACGAAATCCGCAGCACAGGCGATGGGACGATGCATGGCTTCACTCACGGTAACGGAGAGGCACCTTTGGCTGACGCTCGCCGAGATGAGTGAGGCTGAACGCTCCGTGTTCCTCAACGCCCCGCTCTCCCCCGCCGGCCTCTTCGGCCCTGCGGTGACCGGGATTGTGGACAGATTTTCTGAGGTACAGAAAACATCTCAAGCCATGAAGTTGTTCCTCCCACGACGCGTTAGCTCCGCTGCAGGCCGCTCCCAGAATCAGCCTCCTGCACGAAGCTCATCGCAACAACGCCCATCGCAGCCTCCTTCAGCTTCGCAGCAGCGACAGGGCGGCCGCCCTCGATCGCGCTCAAACAGCCGTCACAGACCGCCTCCCCCCGGGGACCTCGACAAAAGATCGTGCTAAAGCCTGAGGCCGCGAAATCCTCCTAGCAACCGCGAAGAGGAAAAGATGCGCGAGTCCCGCCGCCGGACCGCCATCAAAGTTAACCGCTCTGTCAGTCCCCTTATACAAGGCTACTGCAGTTGTGTATTCAGCAGCCAACAAGCCACTCACAGTACACGCTCGCCTGCACACAAACGCCGTTTTCACGGCGACCCAGATAAATCACAAAAAGAGTGTAATGTCTGTTCATGCGGCTCACGCCGATTGTGTTCTATGTGTAGAAAATGTGCCCACTCCAATGTGTTCACCCCTACACACAAGCACGTCCCCCATATTTGTCACAGAGCCCACTCACATAAAGCGGGCACGTACCGCTCGAGTGTTAAATGTAGGATTTGTGCCCACGTCCCAGTGCCCACACCTACAAAATGTCCGCTCTGCTGTACAGTTATCACGGGGGGCGAAACTAATAAAGCCAATAGGCCGTGTTTCAGATATAAGCGCCGCACGTGCTCACGAGCACGCGCGCTCACTGACGAACACTGTTCCCCCCATATCGCTCACAAGCACCGCTGTTCGCGCCACAGACTATTCTCCGTCCCTAGCGACCGAGTTACTGAATGTGAAACGGCAGGCTGCTGTAACCAGCGAGCAGCATTACTCAGCAAACGAGGGCGCGCGCGCCGCGCTGATACCTCCGTTTCAGTTTCTCGAGCCCGCGCAGTGCGGCGCTCAGGACGCGGAGACCATTCTGCCCCTAGCTATGCGTGCGAAAGCATGGGAAGCGATCCCGGGCGTGTCAGAATGGGTGCTGAATGTTGTAAGACAGGGCTATACACTGCAGTTCGCTCGCCGTCCCCCGCGCTTCCGAGCCCGTACAGTGACGAGCGTGAACCCAGAAGTAGCACACCTACTTCGCGCAGAAATAGCGAAACTGTTATGCAAGGGGGCGATAGAGCCGGTACGTCCTTCTATGAGCGAGTCAGGCTTTTACAGCCGTTATTTTCTCGTGCCCAAGAAGGACGGAGCGCTCAGACCTATATTAGATCTGAGACATTTGAACAAAGCTCTTATGAAAAGACCGTTCAAAATGATCACGACCAGACAAATCCTCGCGCAAATTCGCCCGAGGGACTGGTTCATTTCTCTCGATCTGAAAGACGCGTACTTTCAGATTCAGATCATACCCCGTCACAGGCCATTCTTGAGATTCGCCTTCGACGGTCAGGTATATCAGTACACCGTCCTGCCGTTCGGCCTGTCTTTAGCACCCCGTACATTTACGAAGTGCATGGATGCGGCGCTCGCTCCCCTGAGGCGTCAGGGGATGCGAATATTGAACTATCTGGACGATTGGCTGATTTTAGCACAATCAGAGGCGGAACTAGTGTCTCACAGAGCTGTGCTACTCAGTCATCTGGAAAACCTGGGTCTCACGGTCAATTGGACCAAGAGCTCACTGCTGCCCCGTCAGTCAGCTTCCTTTCTAGGAATACAGCTCGACTCGGTGGCAATGACGGCTCGCTTGTCAACACAGCGCGCGCGCCGTGTTCAGCGTTTGGCCGCATCTTTCCAGAAAGACAAAGTGTTTCCCCTGAAAACGTTTCAGAGATTGCTGGGCTTTATGGCCTCAGCCGCAGCAGTGCTCCGGCTAGGTCTATTGCGTATGCGCCCCCTGCAACGATGGCTCAACGCTCGTGTACACCACCGAGCTTGGGCTTCCGGCGGTTACCGAATCAGAGTGACTCAGAGCTGTGTTTCAGCTCTGCAGCCCTGGCTAGTGACCGACTGGTATCAGCGGGGAGTTATGATGGGAACTGTCTCGTACCGAAAAGTTATCTCGACGGACGCTTCCAACCTTGGTTGGGGCGGGATATTCGAGGGCAGACCGGTCTTTGGCCTATGGTCAGACACGGAGAAGCTCCTCCATATAAACTGTCTGGAGATGATAGCGGTCGAGTACACTGAGAAACACTTCCTTCCTTTTCTGCGGGGCCACCACGTACTGGTTCGAACGGACAACATGTCTGTGGTATCGTACGTGAACCGCCAGGGCGGTGTCAGATCCAGGCCACTCTGCGATCTGGCGGAACGCCTCCTCGTCTGGGCTCAGCACCACGTGCGCTCGCTCAGAGCCACGCATGTGCCAGGACGCCTGAACGACGGACCGGACAGACTGTCCAGGAACAACATTCCCCTCGGGGAATGGTCCCTGCACCCTCAGTCAGTCCAGTTATTGTGGCACCGCTTCGGCAAGGCGGAAGTCGACCTATTTGCGTCGACAGACAACGCCTATTGCCTAAGATTCTTTTCGAAGAACGAGGACGCTCTGGCCCAGACATGGCCCAGATGCCCGTTATACGCGTTCCCTCCGGTCTCATTGTTACCACAAGTAATCAAGAGAATCAGGGAAATGCGTCACTCGGTGCTCCTCATAGCCCCCCGGTGGGAGAACCAGACATGGTTCTCGGAGTTGGTGCGGCTGTCAGACTCAGCCCCATGGCCGATCCCGGTGAGGAAGGACCTCCTTTCCCAAGCCGGCGGATCGATTTGGCATCCTCATCCAGAGCTATGGTCTCTGCATGCATGGATAATCAACGGGTACCCGTTGCTTTGCCAGAAGGGGTCGTGAACACGATCACGCAATCTAGAGCCCCCTCTACCAGGCGGCTTTATGCGTCTAAATGGTCGGTGTTTACTAAATGGTGCACGGACAAGGGCTTACAGCCACATACGTGCAGAGTTTCGTGGGTGCTTTGCTTCCTTCAAGAGATGTTGGACAGGGGCAGGTCCCCCTCCACGCTCAAAGTATATGTCGCGGCCATCGCAGCGTTCGCCGAGTCGACGCTCGGCCAGGCGATAGGAAGGAATGAGCTCATCATCCGCTTCCTTAGAGGAGCCAGGAGGATGAATCCCCACGGTCCCCCTCGGTTCCTATCTGGGATCTTTCCCTGGTCTTAGAGGCCCTGAAAGCACATCCCTTCGAACCGCTTCACTCTGTGGATTTGAAGTACCTCGCGCTCAAAACCGTGTTTCTGATCGCTCTTGCATCAGTTAAACGTGTGGGTGACTTACACGCGCTCTCTGTGAGTGCTACGTGCCTCGAGTTTGGACCTAATGACTCTAAAGTCATCCTTAAACCGAGACATGGTTATGTCCCCAAAGCGATCGGTACCCCGTTCAGAGCACAGATCATTTCACTCTCAGCTTTGCCGGCATCAGGCAACGAGGTCGATGCGAACCTCCTTTGTCCTGTCAGAGCACTGAGAATTTACGTCACGCGCTCCGCCGCCTTCAGGCGCTCGGAGCAGCTTTTTGTTTCGTTCGGTGGGCGCACCAAAGGTCTCGCCGCCTCGAAACACAGCCTATCCAGATGGATAGTGGACGCTATTGCTGCGGCTTACGCGTCAAAAGACCTGCAATGCCCCTTGGGCGTTAGGGCTCATTCCACCAGAGGCATGGCCTCTTCGTGGGCTTGGTCCAGCGGGATTTCTATTCATGACATTTGTACGGCGGCAGGCTGGGCCTCCCCGTCTACATTTGTTAGGTTCTACAACCTAGAAGTCCCCGCCTTGCAGGCTAGACTCCTTTCTGTCTAAAAAAAAAAAAAAAAAGTCCTAGCGACTCACTTGTGAACTGCGCTACAAGGGTAGATGTGTTCAATATAAGACCGGCGGTGCCGCTCTGTATGTATATCCCCTCATAAAGTGCTTATGTACAGGTGCGAGCCCACTCTGTTGGCCACCTAAATTTCACTTATCCATGTCCCCCGGGGCGTTCCCCCCTGGGATTCATATAGTGACTGCTTAAGCGCACACGGCGTTTACAAGGGGTTCCCGGTGCGTACTTTCAGTACGCAGTACGAGAGAACCTCTCGTAAGTGAACGTACTCGGTTACCTAACGTAACCTCGGTTCTCTCTAGAAGAGGGAACGAGTACTGCGTTCCCTGCCGTGTCGCGCTTCGAGCTCATTTCGCTTCAGCGATCAAAATCGAGTGTTAGCAGCCTGACTGCCCCTTATATACGCTAAGCCACTCCCATTTCGGCGGGCTTTGCCCCTCATTGGGCGTGACGTCACGCTAGGGGCTCAGTGGTAGGCTGCAGCAGTTGCCGCGGAGCAGCCAATGAGCGCGCTAGATTGCCCGCTCTAGGTCTGACTGCTGCTGCACTGCGTTTACAAGAAATGGAAATTTAAGGATAAATTTTGGCTTCAATATCTCGAGCAAAGAGACTTTACCCGGTGCGTACTTTCAGTACGCAGTACTCGTTCCCTCTTCTAGAGAGAACCGAGGTTACGTTAGGTTTTTGCACCTCCGCTCCGCCGTGCGTGCTCTTAAAGAGAAAGACACAGTCTTTTCAGCTTGCCACTATAAATCGCCATTTTTCTGCACTAAACTAGCGAAATTTCCTAAGATATATTCAGAGATGATAGACAAGATGTTATAGAATAATAATTTAATGAAAACCCAATTTTGACAAAAAACTGACATTCAACCTATTTTTAGACCTTACTGAAAACGTGCCAGCGCGACATCCGACGGGTTTTCCCAGATCGCATCACATATTATCTCAATTTATATAATATATCATGTCAAGATGTCAAGGAGCCATGAAAACTAATATGACAATGGATAACATGCTCAGACTCCTTTCCAGCCATCTCCACCCACATCAACCTCACCCAACAGTCTGAAGAAGAGTTCTGGGAAGCCTGGTGTTGAGCATCATAAACAGCTGGCTGACTTTTCCATTTGTTAGGTGACATGGTTAGATTCAGATGTTACATATCATATATTAAGTTGGTGTCCACCTTAGAGACAATAACCATGTTTATAATAAAACCATCATAAAAAGACATGATATTAATCATATCATATAATAAAATATCCTAATATTGGATAACACTTTATAATAACTACATTCTATGAATCATTAGTTAAGCATTAGTAAATAGTTAATTCATAATTTACGAAGCATTAAAATACATTAATAATCAGTTTATAAATACTGCTATAATGCTTTATTCTTGATTTATAAGAATATCTATAATGTGTTTAATAATTGTATTTTCATAATTTATTAATCATAAATTCATGATTTCTACATTATTACATTATTTACAAACCAGTTATTAAGGAGTTGTAAGTGGTTCATAAGATCATTTATAAAGTGCAAGTAAATAATGAATAAACTATTTAAATGTACAGTACATTTATGCTCATCTTCTGCACTGCTGTTTTCTAATGTTTTAAAGTTAGTACTGATGAAGTTTTGACACTGAAATATTTTATTATATTATTGTTGTTTTATAAAAAAAATATTTGTTGTATTTTGGCACTTCTGTAATCCAGTGTTGGCACTGGTCAATTATTACTCGGCAATGTTTACACTTTACATACATTTATTTGTATATCAGATCACAGAGGCTTAGTGTCATTTTACTGCACAGTTATGTTTTCTAGAGGTGTTTTCAAGAGGTCATTTTATGTCAAGTTTTCAGTTGTACAGTTTATTTTGTTTCTGAGGGCTTTATGCATGTCCAGAGTACTGCAAAAATAAATATAAATAAGAATGGCAAATGATAAATTATTGCAAATATTCCAAGCTTTAGCAGCAGAGAGAAAGGCAACATCAACATGTAAAACATGTATCAGTTATTAGGAGTCCATGTGACTTCTTCCAATTAATAATTTACTTGATTAATATCATGCAAAACAATTTCATTCTAATCTGGGCCGTCATGGTTGGAGACATTTGCACAGAATGCATTTTCTTGCGTTTCGAGACACAGGGCAGTGGTATAAAAATGACAAGGTCTATGGTTTTTAATAGTTACATTTCTTTCATTATACATGATGCATGACATTTTTGTGTCCCGTGACGTACATCCAAGTGAAAAGGCTTCTCGAACATGAAAAAAATTATAATGCGAGACATGACTCTAGCACATATTGTCATAAAAACAGCAGAGCAAGTGCTTTCTGTGTGAACATATTCTGTTTGATAAACTTTTTTTGTGTAACCTTGTTTTCCTGTGTTCTGCTCATGTTTCATATGCCCCTGCACAATTCTTCATTTGTTACCATGGTTACTGATTTAGTTGCAAACCTGTTTCTAGTCTGCTTTGTTATCCTGTGTATTTAAGCCTTCAGTTTTCCTCAGTTCCCCCAGTTCTTTGTATGTGGATTACTCAATACTCAGTGAATTACATAAAGTCTGTCCCAGTGTACCCTATTGAACCAGGAACAACAATAATGAAATATTATTAGAATGTTGTGCAGTCTATCATAATATAGACACAGCGAGTTTTACTCATCGAGAGACCTAATTATTTTATTGGAGTCTTAAGCCGCGTTTCCACTGAAATTACCCGGAACAATTTGTCGCAGGAACTTTTTTCCCAGGAACTTTTTTTGCCCTAGACCGGTTGCTTTCTGCGTTTACACCGCGGTCTAAAGTACCGGGAAAATTATAAACTGCGCGCGACTGCTCCTCCCAGTCTGCGACGGACAGTAATCAGTTTTGAGCGCCACATTTATAATAAGTATGGAGGAGATTCAAACTGTGCTGTAGTTGTTTGTGATGTATTGCGGACATTGAATGTGAGATGGCTGGGACGAACGCGCAGAAAATTTCCTGTTACACAAATACGCTTAATAAAGCCTGAACCTCGTCGTCGGTCCAGCTGTTTTTGTTTTGTTTATTAAATTCCATATTTGCAGACAGACGACTCTTAATCCATGAAGCCACAAACCGCAATAGATTTTTAAAAATGGCGGTTAAAATAGAATGCTGCGTGGAGTCCTCCAGTCAAAATGCGGCGTGAACACAACCAATCAGCATGTTCAGCGCACAAGTCCCACCCATGAAAGTTCCTGAACTTTAAAAAAGTACTACCTCGCGAGCAGGGACTTTCGGAGGGGGAAATATTTACCCGGAACTTCATTTTGACCCTAGTTCCACACCGAGTACCAGCCCAAAGTTCCTAGTTCCTGGGGAAAGTTCCCGTGGTGGAAACGCGGCTTTACTGTCACAATGGACCGACATAAGGTGTCGAAGGTTGGTCTTGAACCCGGATCTCCCAGTCAGGGAAAGCTACTTCTCTACCTCTGGTCTACTGGGGAAGACCCATGTGAAGCAAAGGCAAACTAGGATGCTCAGATACTCAAATCTTTACTTGATCTCAGTTTTCAAATACAAACAAAAGAGCAGTCATAGCTAACAAAAAATAACGTAAGACAAAAGTCAACAGATAAACAACACTTTTACACTTACAGTTTTACACTTACACACATGATGTCTACATGATGTTAGTCTAAGCCAGTGGTTCTCAACTCCAGTCCTCGGGACCCGCTGCTCTGCACATTTTGTATGTCTCTCATATCTGACACACTCAGTTCAGTTCATGGAGTCTCTCCTAACGAGCTGATGATGTGATTCAGGTGTGTTTAATAAGGGAGACATACAAATTGTGCAGAGCAGTGGGTCCCGAGGACTGGAGTTGAGAACCACTGGTCTAAGCCATGCATTCAATTGAACCGTGACAACTTTTATGCAGCACACTTAGTAAACACATGCGGTCTGAAACTTGAATTAATGCTGTCATGTTACAAATCTGCTTCACATGTCAAATTAAATAAATTGCTAACTACAACATTGAAATACTAATTTAAAGCCTGCACAAATTCTAGAAATTGTGAAATAGTTGAAATAATTAGGAATCATAGCAAACAGTACACATTTATTTTATTTATTATCATTTTTTGTGTCGTTTTGATCACTTGGCTGTTTCCTTATAAAGGTCCAGAAACATTTTCATCAGGTGTGTGATGTTTTTGTTTTTAATACGATGTAATTTCGTTGCTCTCTTGCTGCCAGCCAATCACTGCATTGCTGATCATGGTTTTGCATTAACTAACATTAAGTGTTATAGTTTTAATCTTTGTTAACATTAATAAAACTAAAACTTTTCATTTGTTCAGTAAATTTTAGCTCAGATCAACTAATATATTATTAACAGATACAGCTTTATATTTTAATAATGTATAGTAAACGTTAATACATTATTTATTTATAATTTAAATCTAAATCTAAAGAAAATGAACAGTTGTATTTGTATTAACGGTAACGCTTAAATTTAAGGTGACATAGTTACAGGTTACAACATACTTACTATAGTAATAACAGTAAATTATGCATAATTAAGTAACTAACCCTAAACCAAACCCTAACCCTAACCGTAACCCAATAGTAAGTACATGTAGTAAATTAATAGTAGTTATTATATTATAATAGTACTTTTCTGAGTACATACAATGTAACTATGTCTCCTTAAAATAAAGTGTAACCTTATTAACTAATGTTAACAAAGATTAATACATACTATAACAAATTAATTTATCATTGGTAGTTAATGTTAGTTAATGCATTAACTAATGCTAAATAATGGGACCTTTGTAAAGTGTTACCTTTTTTCCTTATTAGGTCATATTAACTAATGTACAGTTAACTAATGTTTTAAAATGTAACCTTATTGTAAAGTGTTGCAAGTAGATGAAAACAGAGCTTCCTTTTTATGGATGTACTAATACTTTTAACTTTCCAGCTGCGCTCTTCCTTTTATGTGCTGTTGAGTAGATCATCACACGGACAAAAACATACAGTACGTTCACACACAACACAAAACACACAACATGCTGTGTTTCCACAAAAACAAACTTTTTGCATAACCATCCTATTTTGCATTGTCTGACCATGTGTCAACACGCTGTGTGTGTGTGTGTGTGTGTGTGTGTGTGTGTGTGTGTGTGTGTGTGTGTGTGTGTGTGTGTGTGTGCGCGTGCATGCATACGTGTGTGTGTGTGTTTATGTGCCCAAAGGCCAAATGATTTCATGTCCCAGTGAAAGAAGCCTGTCACGAACAGTCACTTCAAATGAAATAATCACTGTCCCATACAGTTATTATATTTGACTTTTCCTGATTAGATATAAGGCAAAATATGATTGTGTAATTTGCTCATAGATGGAATGACCTCAAAAGTCAGGGGTCATGTGTCAGTCTTTTAGATCTTTGCTTCAAAATAGCTTAACTCGTTCCAGTGCGGCATGCACTCCCTGGAATATCTGATTCTGATTGGTCAGCTGTCTCATTTTGCTGTCAAATATTGTTGTATAATTACCACTCAACTATACGGGCAACTGATTTTCTACATTCTATATTAGGCTACATCTGGAGCAAAAGCATGTTGTGAACAACATATCGATGGGCAATTTTTTTACCTGATATCTGCGTGTCACATGTAAATGACTGTTTACTTGCAAATTCTATATTTTTTACAAGCTTTTCTTCCCTATATCGTGACATTTCTGAGTGAGCTTGACTATTCTAGCACAAGTTGTCATATAAAACAATGAAAAAGAAGCGCGATTATGCTCTCTGTGTGTAAAGAGCCACTTGCGGTTGTTAAAGTGCAGCAGGCAAAGAGATGGAGAGGTGGATCCATATGCAGCAAAATGTCTATTTAACAACAAAACAAAACAAAACAAAACAAAACAAAACAAAACAAAAACAGGTAACCAAAGTAAGAAAGACCACAACAGCTTTACAGACGCAAAGGCAGCACATGAACAGGGGTCCATTCTTCATACCTCGATTCATACATCTGAGAGGATTTGCCAGATGCCAGATCTTCTATCGTAATATCTGATCTCTGGCTAATTTGGTTCTTCAAACGAATTTGCAGATTTGATTAGAATATCTGGACTAAATTGTCAGAGATTACTGTACATTCTTGTGCTAATTGGAAAGGGCAGATATATCGGTAACACTTTACAATAAGGTTCCATTAGTTAACATTGGTTAATGCATTACTAACATGAACTAACAATGAGCAGTGACAGTATTTATTATTTAAACACATGTATTGCTTAGTCAATAAAAATACCACTGTTTATTGTTAGCCCAGGTTACCTCAAGTCCGTTAAAAATATGAATAGATACAAATGTATTTATTTAATTTAATTTCAATTTCAATTATACATTAGTAAATGTTAACATAAACTAAGATTAATAAATGCCTTAGAAGCATTTTTTATTGTTAGTTCAACTAATATAGTTAACTAATGTTAAAAAGTGAACCTAATTGTAAAGTGTTACCATTCCTTCTTTTCTGTTCCACAGAAGGAAGAAAATCAACACAGTTGTTGGTTTGTAACAACATGAGGACGAGTAAATGATGACAGAATTGTGATTTTTATGTGGATTCACTCCACATAAATGATTCAATGATGATGTTTTTAAAGTGTGTGTGTGTGTGTAGTGGTGTGATTTCTTTGAGAAAGTCCCTGACACAGCAGAAAAAGTGCTGCGGCTGCACTGTCTGTTTTTCTCTTTCTGAGAGCCGGAGACAGTGGGGCATGACACACACTAAACCGGAGAATGAGGGACAGGAAGACAAAGAGATTGAAAGTCAGGCACAGCAACTAAAATATCATGAACAGGAAAAAAAGTGCTACAACACTTTGAAAAAAGCTAAGAAAGAAAGAAAAAAAGCAAACAGCAAAAGCAGTTAGGGAGCAGTTAGTGTCAAACCAGTGAGATGCAGAACCATAATGAGGTGTATACAAGAACCTCTTGTATGGAGTGATGCCGATGCACACTGATTCTGATGGAAGGAAAATAAAATATAAGAGGTTTACACTCAATGAAAAGTGAAATGACCATGTCAGCTGGAGGTATGACCAACCCGATCTCACGGTATTTCGTACGAATTTTACGAGGTGGCTAATTCTACAAATTCTTACGACCTCACTCATACGAATTAATACGATTTTTTTGCTAAATCGTACATATTTTACGACTTGCCCAATTCGTATGAATTCATACAAATTACCTACCCCTGACCCCGGCCCTAAACCTAGCCGTCACATGGGTTTAGAGACAAATCGTATGAGTGAGGTCGTAACGAATTTGCCACGTTTTAATCACTTGTACGAATTCGTACGAATTGGTCGTGAGATAGCGTTGGTATGACAGACCATGGTGGATCTGAGGGGGTCATCAGTGGAGTCGATGCGAATTGGTCTGAAGTGGAGCAATGAGTTCAGAAAACCCAACCACAGTGGAGTCAGATAGTCATGAGGCATGGGCTGTGGTTTTGGGTCCTTCGACTAGTTGGATGGGCTGGCCAGAAGACCCTGGTCATTCAAGGTGCCATAAAAAAAAATGCTGAGACCTGCATTTAAGAGAGTTTAAAGAAAATATATAGGCCTGAGCAGAAAGGATGATGGGAAACGGATAAAATTAAGTCTATAAATTGGGCCTCCTCTTGGGCATTGGATGTCTCTCACTGATTTATAGGTATTTATAGTCATGAATGCTATAAGGAGGATTATTCTTTATTTACCTCTCTTTCTCCAGGGAGGGTTTATCTGTGCCCTGATTCTGTTGTCTAACAGGATACAGGATATCGCTCAACATGCGTGTTTATGTGTAGAGGGTTGTATATGGATGAGGGTGGGATCACATGATATTCACTGCCCTCCCTGAGGAGATGATCAGCCTCTGAAGTATCTGTTTCATAAATGGCCTAATAAAGTTGTATTGCTACTATATTGCATACAACCCTTCTAGAAAACGTAAAAAAAAAAAAAAAAAAAAATCATTTTAATTAAATAAATTAAATCAGTCAACTGAAATTAATTCTTTATCTGAAAAATATATTTGGCATTTTTACACCAAGCAATTATTTAAAAAACAAAACAAAAACTGTTATACTTCTGAAATTAATTATTTTTTTTAGTGTGCATAACCCTCAGGGTTCTGTCACTTCGGTCTAGTTCATTTCTTACTGTGCGTTCACACCGCTGCCGGCGAGAGCGGCAAAATTCGCTCTCGCCGCCCTGCCACCGACGGCGTGAGATTCGGGGACGCTCTGACGCTCTGACGTAGATTTTAGAATGCGGGTTTTTTTTAAAATTTATTTAAAGGAGCCGCAAAGCAAATAAGAACTGAACATAAATCAGTATCCTATTTTGTGCAGACTGGCCACACGTAGGGTATAAGTTAACCTAATGAAATCTTTTAAATGTGAAAGTAACAAAAAACAAAAAAATCAGACACCTTGTTCCATGCGTCGTTCTTTTTATTAATGTCCCTGTATGTCAACAGGGACACGTCGTACAATAACGGGAAACCCGCAACAGAAATAGTTAACCTTTTCCTCCATTTTGCTTAGGAACTAATGTGGTCGGAACCAAAGTTTACAGGATTTTTGTTCTCTGGTATCCTCTCAGCTCGCTGGAGCTCGCCGCCGGCTCTAATTGAAAATGAATGGCTTCCGGCCACTTTGACGCTCTCCGCCGCCGGCAGTGTGAACGCACAGTTAGTCTTCTGACAGAGCTCTGACACTCCAGGTCTTGTCTCGTCTTTGTCTTTGTCGTGCTCCAGCCGTGCACTCACCTTGTTACCTGATTATTGGTTCATCTGCCCCACCTGTCCTCCCTCGTTACCTGCTTTGTTTGGATGTGAAAGCAACACGGACTCGAGTGCGCACTTGTTCAAGTAAAGTGACCTGCACTCGACCTGCGCATGTGTTTTTAGCTGATTCTGATGTATTTAGTAAAATAAAGCACATGTAAGGGATGATAGTGTTGATGATTTACCTTGGATGCGAGCGAGAGTGAGCCTGGAGTGTATTTGCGCATAGAGCATGGAGTCAGGGCAACAAATTTGAAAATCCACTGTCTCCTCAAAAGAGTCCGTTTGCAAGCAGCAGAAGGCCACCTTATGCGACACACACCGTAAACCTGTGTTGTTCACTCAGCTGCGCATAATAACACCGAATTAATAAAAAAAAACTATATATTGACCCGCATTCTGTTCTCTTACGAGAGGTTCTCTCGTACTGCGTATTGAAAGTATGCACCGGGTAAAGTCTCTTTGCTCGAGATATTGAAGCCAAAATTTATCCTTAAATTTGTATATATTGTAAACGCAGTGCAGCAGCAGTCAGACCTAGAGCGGGCTATCTAGCGCGCTCATTGGCTGCTCCGCGGCAACTGCTGCAGCCTATCACTGAGCCCCTGGCGTGACGTCACGCCCAATGAGGGCGCTTCCCGACAAAGTGGGAGTGGCTTAGCGTATATAAGGGGAAGTCAGGCTGCTAAACACTCGATTTTAATCTCTTCAGCGACGCTCTATGCCACGCTGACCTCTGAGAGAAGCCGCCGCCGTCGAATCCAGCGACCAGCCAGCTTAGGACAGCGCCTGAGGAAGCCGGCCGTCTTCGCCACCTTCAGCCGTCCGTGCCAGCTATGCTATCCGGCGACAAGTATCCTTTTTACAAGCTAAACCTCTCCGTGAGCTCGCCGCCGCGACTCACGTGCTAAAAGAGCGAGGCGTTTGTACAAAAATGCCTCGTTTTTCCTGCGGTTCATGCCGAACCGCGCTCAGCGACGGAGACCGCCACGTGATCTGCGCTCTCTGCCTGGGCCGGGACCACGCAGCCATCGCTCTCTCGACGGGTGGCTGCGCTGAGTGTGACGAAATGGCGATTTCGACCCTGCGGGCTCGACTCGCCCTTTTCAACGTCGAAGCTGTCGCTCCGCCTCTCTCCAGTGGCCCCGCGGAAGAAGAAGCACATTGAGTGTTGTGTGTTTTCTGGCATTTAACCTTCACGTGTGCAGTCAGTGGGTATTTGCAGTGGCCTATTGTGGGGAGGGTTTGTCTTCCAATTTGGCAGCTGACCCATACCTCCAGACACCCCCACTCTTAGTTAAATTGTTTCTGTAAATTGAATTTGTGCCTGTATGTGGTGCTGATTAATGGTGTCTCTCATTGTAATGCTTGTATCGAGTTTTAAACCTTGAATTTCTAACTATTTAATATTTTATTGACAAACAAAAATAAACTTTTCTATTCTATACGACTCATGTCTTTTCACCCATCCACGCAAAACGAACCTGTGTGCCCTTAGGGCTATTTCCCTGTTTTTTTAGGGTGGCGTAGTCAAGCGTATTATATTGTCATTTCTGTCAGAAGTGTGGTAAAACCTTTGTTAGTTCTCTTGAGACTTCTTTTCTCGTACCCACATCGCTACAATCTGGCGTAGTCGGCAGGATTATATTGTCATTTCTGTCAGAAGTGTGGTAAAACCTTTGTTAGTTCTCTTGAGACTTCTTTTCTCGTACCCACATCGCTACAATCACATTACAGTGGATAGAGGAAGTCAAACCCATGACAATGTTAATTTGTTCAGATTCAAGTGCTGCTCTGGCTAGTATCAAAAGTGCAACGTCAAAATGTAGGGAGGATATTATGTATGAAATTTTGTTACCTTTATACAGAGTAAGTAGTCTGGGGATTGATGTTCCGTTTTTATAGGTCCACATTGGCATCCAAGCGAACGATATGGCAGATACTTTAGCTAAAAAAGGGGTTGAAAGTAAATCAGGTAGAGGTGGTAGTACCAGTTAGCAAAGTAGAGATCAAATCATATGTACGGAGCAAAATTAAGATACAGTGGCAGAGTTTATGGGATAATGGAAATAAAGGAAGACATTTATATAAGATACAGCAGAAAGTGGGGGAGGGAAAGTCATTGGGGAAGAGCAGGAGAGAACAGTCAATTTAGCAGAATTAGACTAGGTCACACAAAGTTAAATGCATCTCTGCACCTTATTGGAAAACATACATCTGGAAATTGTGAGACAAGCAGTCAACTTGAAACTGTGGAGCATGTGCTGTTTGTATGCACTAACTACTCAACTCAAAAATTGGCTTTAAGAAATGGACTGGAACATGAATGAATTAAACAAATGGACATTACAACAATTTTCTCAAATAACTCCGGAAAGATGGTACTTAAACACATCTCATCTTTTTTACAACAAACTGGACTGAACACAAAGATTTCAATATATGTAATTAAAGGGGTCATGACATGAGAAACCAAATTTGCCTTGATCTTTTGGTATATAAGAGGTCTTTGTACCATTAAAACGTCCTGCAAGTTTCATAGCTTAAGACGTCCTCCCCATTATAAACGAATCATTTATTTAATCAAGCTCTAAATACAGCTCGTTCTGGATTCATGGTAAGAAGTGACGTCACGGTACGAAGTGACGTACCAGCGTTTGCATATGACCGCCTCCAGCACAAGACAACTACGCTTAAAGCGCAAGGCAACTACGCTCATTTCGTATCATTGTCGCGCCGCGCGCCTCAAGTGTTCAGTCGACGGACAGCGAGTGGGTCTGTGTACAGGGAAATGACGATGCCGCAGATGTGCTGTTCCTGGCTGTGGACAAACAACATCTTTGAATATGCTGCGAAAGATCCAGTCGGCAGGGAAAAATGGATGCACTTTATTTTTTGCGGACGTCTCAGTCACGGCAGTGTTAATGTAAGCGTTTGCTCTATACATTATAAGGATGACTGTTTTGAGCTTTGCCAGAAAACTGTTGCTCAAAGATAAGTCCGTGCTGACTATTCTGGGCTCAACATCGACGACGCAAACTGTAAGTAATGTATTTAAAACTTTAAACTGCTTTTTAAATACGCTGAAAGATCCAGTCGTCAGGGAAAAATGGATGCACTTTATTTTTTGCGGACGTCCCAGTCACAGCAGTGTTCTATACATTTAAGGATGACTGTTTTGAGGAAAAAAATCCCAATATGATGCTTGGCTTTGCCAGAAAACTGTTGCTCAAAGATAAGTCCGTGCCGAGTCTGGGCTCAATAACGACGAGTCGACGACGCAAACTTACTTTTTACCATGGCTAATATAAACACATTTGTATAAGAGAATCTTGAAAATATGTCGCCTTTCTAGTAAGTTAGGCCTACATGTGATAGAAAATTAAAAATGTTGCCTTTATCAATGCTGCATCTTCAAAGATGGCCTGTCTGTGCATGCATTTTTGTCCGTGGTACACCCTATCATTTCATTGGAATTAGTTAAATAATGTTAAACTGTTAGCAAATGAAGCTATAGGATAATTATGCAACAATAATCCGTTTTCAAGTGTCTCGGGTTAATTTTTTTTTATTAATTCAAAATAGTTTCACTTTCCATGTGGACACGGGCTGATCCAGTCTTCGTTGTTGTGGTGATGGTTCATTTTCCTCTGATTCCGGCTCAAACATAATAAGGTTTTATCATTGCAAGAGCCATCGCTTCGCATGCATCACCCGCT
>JARPMJ010005055.1:0-67360 GCA_033366665.1 Phoxinus dragarum
CATGTGTGTAAGTTTCAGAATCAGAACTCTTTGGCCCGAATAAAATGCTCAGAAGGTCACATATGGACTACGCATGCCTGATGTAACATCAAAAGGAGTCTTTGAGAATAAACAGTAAAAAAATAAAAAAATAAAAATAAATTTGAGGACACTTTGGCCGGGAATGTTTTTATTAGGTCAAATATGGATGTCTGTATGGCTGATGTAACATCAAAATTAGTCAAAGAGTATGTATAGGAATTCAATGTTTTTTGGCCAGAAATATGTTCAGTATGTCAATTTGGACTTTTATATGGCTGATGTAACATCAAAAAGAATCAATGAGTATGTACAGAAAGCTAATGTTCAAGGACACTTTGGCCCGAAATATGTTCAAAATGTCAGATATGGACTTCTCTATGGCTGATGTAACATCAAAAAGAGTCAATGAGTTTGTATAGAAAGTCAATATTAATGGGCACATTGGCCAGAAATATGTTCAATATGGACTACTGCTTGGCTGATGTAAGATCAGAAGGAGTCAAAAAGAATGTATAAAAAGTTCACGGTCAAGTACTCTTCAGCCAGAAATATGTTCATTAGGTCAAATATGGACTTCTGTATGGCTGATATAACATAAAAAAGAGTCACTTAGTATGTATAGAAAGTCAATATTTATAGACACTTTGGCCAGAAATATGTTCAATGGGTCAAATATGGATTTCTCTATGGCTGATTTAACATCAGAAGGAGTCTAAGAATGAATATGAAAAAAAAACTTTTGTTGACCCGTTGGCCATAAATATGATCAATAGGTCAGATATGGACTACTGCATTGCTAATTAAATATCCAAAGGGGTCTACATGTGTGTAAGTTTCAGAATCAGAACTCTTGGCCCGAATAAAATGTCAGAAGGTCACATATGGACTACGCATGCCTGATGTAACATCAAAAGGAGTCTTTGAGAATAAACAGTAAAAAATAAAAAAATAAAAATAAATTTGAGGACACTTTGGCCGGGAATGTTTTTATTAGGTCAAATATGGATGTCTGTAAGGCTGATGTAACATCAAAATTAGTCAAAGAGTATGTATAGAAATTCAATGTTCATGGATTTTTTGGCCAGACATTTGTTCAGTAGGTCAAATTTGGACTTTTTATATGGCTGATGTAACATCAAAAAGAATCATTGAGTATGCACAGAAAGCTAATGTTCAAGGACATTTTGGCCCGAAATATGTTCAGTAGGTCAAATATGGACTTCTGCATTGCTGATTTAACATCAAAAAGAGTCAATGAGTATGTATGGAAAGTTAATGTTCAAGGACACTCGGCCAGAAATATGTTCAATGGGTCAAATACGGATTTCTCTATGGCTGATTTAACATAAGAAGGAGTCTAAAAATGAACATTAAAAAAAAACTTTTGTTGACCCGTTGGCTAGAAGAAATATGACCAATAGGTCAGATATGGACTAGTGCATGGCTAATTTAGTATCCAAAGGAGTCTACAAGTGTGGAAGTTCCAGAATCAGAACTCTTTGGCCCGAATACAAATGTTCAGGTGGTCACATATGGAAAACGCATGCCTGATGTAACATTAAAAGGAGTCTTTGAGAATAAACAGTAAGAAAAAAAAAAAAAAAAAAAAAAAAAAAAATTTGAGGACCTTTGGGCGGGAATGTTTTCAATACGTCAAATATGGATGATGTAACATCAAAATGAGTCAAAGAGTATTTATAGGAATTCAATGTTCATGGACTTTTTGGCCAGAAATATGTTCAGTAGGTCAAATTGGACTTCTATATGGCTGATGTAACATCAAAAAGAATCAATGAGTATTTACAAAAAGCTAATGTTCAAGGACACTTTGTCCGAAATATGTTCAAAATGTCAGATATGGACTTCTGTTTGGCAGATGTAACATCAAAATTAGTCAAAGAGTATTTATTGGAATTCAATGTTCATGGACTTTTTGGCCAGAAATATGTTCAGTAGGTAAATTTGGACTTCTATATGGCTGACGTAACATCAAAAAGAATCAATGAGTATGTACAAAAAGCTAATGTTCAAGGACACTGGTCCGAAATATGTTCAAAATGTCAGATATGGACTTCTGTATGGCTGATGTAACATCAAAAAGAGTCAATGAGTATGTATAGAAAGTCAATATTAATGGGCACATTGGCCAGAAATATGTTCAATGTTGACTACTGCTTGGCTGATGTAAGATAAGAAAGGGGTCAAATAGAATGTATAAAAAGTTCACGGTCAAGTACTCTTCAGTCAGAAATATGTTCAGTAGGTCAAATATGGACTACGCATGCCTGATGTAACATCAAAAGGAGTCTTTGAGAATAAACAGTAAAAAAATAAATAAAAAAAAATAAAAAAAAATATTTGAGGACACTTTGGCCGGGAATGTTTTTATTAGGTCAAATATGGATGTCTGTATGGCTGATGTAACATCAAAATTAGTCAAAGAGTATGTATAGGAATTCAATGTTTTTTGGCCAGAAATATGTTCAGTATGTCAATTTGGACTTCTATATGGCTGATGTAACATCAAAAAGAATCAATGAGTATGTACAGAAATCTAATGTTCAAAGGACACTGGCCCGAAATATGTTCAAAATGTCAGATATGGACTTCTGTATGGCTGATGTAACATCAAAAAGAGTCAATGAGTATGTATAGAAAGTCAATATTAATGGGCACATTGGCCAGAAATATGTTCAATATGGACTACTGCTTGGCTGATGTAAGATCAGAAGGAGTCAAAAAGAATGTATAAAAAGTTCACGCTCAAGTACTCTTCAGCCAGAAATATGTTCAGTAGGTCAAATATGGACTTCTGTATGGCTGATATAACATCAAAAAGAGTCACTTAGTATTTATAGAAAGTCAATATTTATAGACACTTTGGCCAGAAATATGTTCAATGGGTCAAATATGGATTTCTCTATGGCTGATTTAACATCAGAAGGAGTCTTAGAAATAAATATGAAAAAAAACTTTGGTTGACCCGTTGGCCATAAATATGATCAATAGGTCAGATATGGACTACTGCGTGGCTAATTTAACATCAAAAAGAGTCAATGAGTATGTATGGAAAGTTAATATTCAAGGACACTCGGCCAGAAATATGTTCAATGGGTCAAATATGGATTTCTCTATGGCTGATTTAACATCAGAAGGAGTCTAAGAATGAATATGAAAAAAAACTTGTTGACCCGTTGGCCATAAATATGATCAATAGGTCAGATATGGACTACTGCGTGGCTAATTTAATATCCAAAGGAGTCTACAAGTGTGTAAATTCCAGAATCAGAACTCTTTGGCCCGAATAAAATGTTCAGAAGGTCACATATGGACTACGCATGCCTGATGTAACATCAAAAGGAGTCTTTGAGAATAAACAGTAAAAAAAAATAATAAAAAAAATAAACTATTTGAGGACACTTTGGCCGGGAATGTTTTTATTAGGTCAAATATGGATGTCTGTATGGCTGATGTAACATCAAAATTAGTCAAAGAGTATGTATAGAAAGTCAATTTTATCGGATAATTGGCCAGAAATATGTTCAATAGGTTAAATATGGACTTCAGTATGGCTGATGTTACTTCAACACTAATCAATGACGTTGAACATTGACAGAAAGCTATGTACAGAAAGCTAATGTTCAAGGACACCTTGGCCCGAAATATATTCAGTAAGTCAAGTTTGGCTGATTACATTGTATACTGTTTGGCTGATTTAACATCAGAAGGGTAAGAGAATTTTACCTAAGAGAATAAAAAACCTTTTCCGGACAATCGGCCAGAAATATGATCAATAGGTCAGATTTGGATTACTGCATGGATGTTTGTTGCATTGCTTTTGCATAAAAGATCTAACTTGTTCTTGTGTGCAATGAAACGAAAACAAATAACATATGTTTATTCAATTCATTGCATACTACAAATAACTATTAATTTGTAGATTTAAGTGAAATTACAAGCGCATTGGCGTTGTGCATTGCGGTATAAAAAGCCGTGCACTTGTTGTGTTGCAATGCATACCTGAACAAATTCATTCCGCTGATCAATGAACATGTAACATTTTTGATTTTGCATAGCACACTATCTAACGTTGTGCAGTTAGGAATAACATATAAACTATGCACGTGTTGCATTGCAATACATATTAGAACTAACTAATTTCGATGTGCGTTGGAGGTATGTCATTTGTGCTTTTGCATTGCAAGAAATATCTAACTTGTTCCTCTGTACAATGAAAAGAAAAAACAATGTGCTTTCGCATTGCATTAAATACTACACTTAAAAATTCATTTTGAATGTAAGTTAAATCATTGCATTAGCAGTTCCATTGAAATGCATACAATAACTAACTCATTCTGTTGTTGCATTGCAATGCATTGCAGAACTAACTCATTTCGATGTGCATTGGAGAGATAACATTTGTGCTTTTGCATTGCATAAAATATCGATCTTGTTCCTCTGTGCAATGAACAGAAAAAAACAATGTGCTTTCGCATTGCATTAAATACTACACAACAATTAAATTTGAATGTAAGGGAAATCATTGCATTAGCAGTTCCCTTGAAATGCATTCAATAACTAACTCGTTCTGTTGTTGCATTGCAATGCATTACAGAACTAACTCATTTAGATGTTCATTGGAGAGATAACATTTGTGCTTTTGCATTGCATTGCATAAAATATCTAACTTGTTCTTTCTTTGCAATGAATAGAAAAAACAATGTGCTTTCGAATTGCATTAAATACTACATTTAAATATTCATTTTGAATGTAAGAGAAATCATTGCATTAGCAGTTCCCTTAAAATGCATTCAATAACTAACTCGTTCTGTTGTTCCATTGCAATGCATTACAGAACTAACTCATTTCGATGTGCGTTGGAGAAATAACATTTGTGCTTTTGCATTGCATTGCATAAAATATCTAACTTGTTCCTCTGTGCAATGAATGGAAAAAACAATGTGCTTTCGCATTGCATTAAATACTACACTTAACTATTCATTTTGAATGTAAGGGAAATGATTGCATTAGCAATTCCATTGAAATGCATTCAATAACTAACTCGTTCTGTTGTTGCATTGCAATGCATTACAGAACTAACTCATTTAGATGTTCATTGGAGAGATAACATTTGTGCTTTTGCATTGCATTGCATAAAATATCTAACTTGTTCTTTCTTTGCAATGAATAGAAAAAACAATGTGCTTTCGAATTGCATTAAATACTACATTTAAATATTCATTTTGAATGTAAGAGAAATCATTGCATTAGCAGTTCCCTTAAAATGCATTCAATAACTAACTCGTTCTGTTGTTCCATTGCAATGCATTACAGAACTAACTCATTTCGATGTGCGTTGGAGAAATAACATTTGTGCTTTTGCATTGCATTGCATAAAATATCTAACTTGTTCCTCTGTGCAATGAATGGAAAAAACAATGTGCTTTCGCATTGCATTAAATACTACACCTAACTATTATGTATGGACGGAAATCATTGCATTAGCAGTTCTATTAAAATGCATACAATAACTAACTCGTTCTGTTGTTGCATTGCAATGCATTGCAGACCTAACTCATTTCGATGTGCATTGGAGAAATAACATTTGTGCTTTTGCAAATGCATAAAATATCGATCTTGTTCATCTGTGCAATGAATAGAAAAAACAATGTGCTTTCGCATTGCATTAAATACTACACAACAATTAAATTTGAATGTAAGGGAAATCATTGCGTTAGCAGTTCCCTTGAAATGCATTCAATAACTAACTCGTTCTGTTGTTGCATTGCAATGCATTGCAGAACTAACTCATTTCGATGTGCATTGGAGAAATAACATTTGTGATTTTGCATTGCATCGCATAAAATACCTAACTTGTTCCTCTGTGCAATGAATAGAAAAAACAATGTGCTTTCGCATTGCATTAAATACTACACCTAACTATTATATATGGAAGGGAAATCATAGCATTGCAGTTCCATTGAAATGCATATACAATAACTAACTCGTTCTGTTGTTGCAATGCAATGCATTGCAGACTTAACTCATTTTGATATGCATTGGAGAGATAAAAATTTGTCATTTTGCGTTGCATGAAATATCTAACTTGTTCCTCTGTGCAATGAATAGAAAAAACAATGTGCTTTCGCATTGCATTAAATACTACACTTATCTATTCATTTTGAATGTAGGGAAATCATTGCATTAGCAGTTCCATTGAAATGCATTCAATAACTAACTCGTTCTGTTGTTGCATTGCAATGCATTGCAGAATTAACTCATTTCGATGTGCATTGGAGAGATAACATAGATAACATTTGTGCTTTTGCATTGCATTGCATTAAATATCTAACTTCTTCCTCTTTGCAAGGAATAGAAAAAACAATGTGCTTTCGCATTGCATTAAATACTACACTTAACTATTCATTTTGAATACAAGGGAAATCATTGCATTAGCAGTTCCATTGCAATGCATTGCAGACCTAACTCATTTCGATGTGCATTGGAGAAATAACATTTGTGCTTTTGCAAATGCATAAAATATCGATCTTGTTCATCTGTGCAATGAATAGAAAAAACAATGTGCTTTCGCATTGCATTAAATACTACACAACAATTAAATTTGAATGTAAGGGAAATCATTGCGTTAGCAGTTCCCTTGAAATGCATTCAATAACTAACTCGTTCTGTTGTTGCACTGCAATGCATTGCAGAACTAACTCATTTCGATGTGCATTGGAGAAATAACATTTGTGATTTTGCATTGCATCGCATAAAATACCTAACTTGTTCCTCTGTGCAATGAATAGAAAAAACAATGTGCTTTCGCATTGCATTAAATACTACACCTAACTATTATATATGGAAGGGAAATCATAGCATTGCAGTTCCATTGAAATGCATATACAATAACTAACTCGTTCTGTTGTTGCATTGCAATGCATTGCAGAACTAACTCATTTCGATGTGCATTGGAGAAATAACATTTGTGCTTTTGCAATGCATAAAATATCGAACTTGTTCCTCTGTGCAATGAATAGAAAAAACAATGTGCTTTCGCATTGCATTAAATACTACACTTAACTATTCATTTTGAATGTAAGGGAAATCATTGCATTAGCAGTTCCATTGAAATTCATACAATAACTAACTCATTCTGTTGTTGCATTGCAATGCATTGCAGAACTAAATCATTTCGATGTGCATTGGAGAGATAAGATTTGTGTTTTTGCATTGCATTGCATAAAATATCTAACTTGTTCTTTTGTGCAATGAATAGAAAAAACAATGTGCTTTCGCACTGCATTAAATACTACACTTAACTATTCATTTTGAATGTAAGGGAAATGATTGCATTAGCAATTCCATTGAAATGCATTCAATAACTAACTCGTTCTGTTGTTGCATTGCAATGCATTGCAGAACTAACTCATTTAGATGTTCATTGGAGAGATAACATTTGTGCTTTTGCATTGCATTGCATAAAATATCTAACTTGTTCTTTCTTTGCAATGAATAGAAAAAACAATGTGCTTTCGAATTGCATTAAATACTACATTTAACTATTCATTTTGAATGTAAGAGAAATCATTGCATTAGCAGTTCCCTTAAAATGCATTCAATAACTAACTCGTTCTGTTGTTCCATTGCAATGCATTGCAGAACTAACTCATTTCGATGTGCGTTGGAGAAATAACATTTGTGCTTTTGCATTGCATTGCATAAAATATCTAACTTGTTCCTCTGTGCAATGAATGGAAAAAACAATGTGCTTTCGCATTGCATTAAATACTACACCTAACTATTATGTATGGACGGAAATCATTGCATTAGCAGTTCTATTGAAATGCATACAATAACTAACTCGTTCTGTTGTTGCATTGCAATGCATTGCAGACCTAACTCATTTCGATGTGCATTGGAGAAATAACATTTGTGCTTTTGCAATGCATAAAATATCGATCTTGTTCATCTGTGCAATGAATAGAAAAAACAATGTGCTTTCGCATTGCATTAAATACGACACAACAATTAAATTTGAATGTAAGGGAAATCATTGCATTAGCAGTTCCATTGAAATGCATACAATAACTAACTCGTTCTGTTGTTGCAATGCAATGCATTGCAGACTTAACTCATTTTGATATGCATTGGAGAGATAAAATTTGTCATTTTGCGTTGCATGAAATATCTAACTTGTTCCTCTGTGCAATGAAAAGAAAAAACAATGTGCTTTCGCATTGCATTAAATTCTACACTTAACTATTCATTTTGAATGTAAGGGAATAAATTGCATTAGCAGTTCCATTGAAATGCATCAAATAACTAACTCGTTCGGTTGTTGCATTGCAATGCATTGCAGAACTGACTCATTTCGATGTGCATTGGAGAGATAACATTTGTGCTTTGGCATTGCATTGCATGAAACATCTAACTTGTTCCTCTACAATGAATAGAAAAAACAATGTGCTTTCGCATTGCACTAAAAAACTACAACTAACTATTTATTTTGTATGGAAGGGAAATCATTGCATTAGCAGTTCCATTGAAATGCATACAATAACTAACTCATTCTGTTTTTGCATTGCAATGCATAGCAAAATATCTCATTTCGATGTGCATTGGAGAGATAACGTGTGCTTTTGCATTGCAAAAATATCTAACTTGTAGAAACTTGTAGCTTCCTCTGTGCAATGAAAAGAAAAAAAACAACATATGTGCTTTCGCATTGCATTAATACTACAACTAACTATTCATTTTGCATGGAAGGGCATAACAAAGCATTATAAAGCATACAATAACTAACTCATTCTGTTGTGTATCGAAAAGATAACATGTGTTGTTACATTGCATTGCACACACGATCTAACGTAAAATTGAAGAATAACACATACGTTTTATTGAAATGCATTCAAGGTCTAACTTATCCCGTTGTGTATTTGCATTTGCATTTCATAAAGGATGTACTGTAACTTTCCTTTTTTTGCATTGAAAAGATAACGTGTGCTTTCGCATTGCATTGAAAATACTTACAACTCACATTCATTTCTGTATTGAAGGGAGAAATCATTGCATGAGCAATGCAAAAGCATTACAATTTTACAACGATAATATGTCTGCTGTTTTTAAAGCGTTGTGCATTAAAGAATAACATATAATGCCATGCGTTTGTCGAATTTAAAAAACAATACCAAAACTAACTCATTCCGTCATGCATTGGAAGAGGTAACATTTTTTCTTTTGCATTGAGTATGCAATGAGTACATCAGCCACACAATCTTACGTTGTGTCATTGCATCTGCATATAACAATATGTATACAACAACTCATTCCTATGTGCAATAAAGAGATAATATGTGCTGTTCCACTGTTTTGCAGATATAAATATTTTTCTGTTCTAGAACAATGCATCAATGCATCAATGATCTAACATTCCGATTTGCATTGCATTGCATAAAAGACCTAACTTTTTCCTCTGTGCATTGAAGACAAAATGTTCTGTTGCATTGCACACAAATTCTTACGTGGTGCATTGAGAAACTACATATAAGTCGTTCTTGGATAACAACATAAGAATAATGATATCCTTCTGAGGATAATGACACTTGTTGAATTGCAAAGCATACCAGAACTAACTCGAAATTAGTTGCATTGCATTGAAGAGATAACAGGAGTGCTTTCGCGTTGCATTGTATACAACAACTAACTTGATTTAGTGTGCTGAAGAGCAAAAAAACATTACATTGGTTGCTTTACAATGTATTGTGCTGATTTGCAAGAAAGAACAATTTCCTTCTGGTGTGGAATGAAAGATATCATCACACAACATAATTCTCAAGTGTACAACGGCCAATGTATTCTTACATGCAAGCGTTAGATCATTTTCTATGCAATGCACAAAGGAATGTAACATAATTGGAATTAACACAAAGGAATTTAGCCATAAGGTAATTTGACCTGTTGAACATATTTCTGGCCAAAGAGTACAAAAAAGTTGTTTTATTCTTTTTATATTGATTGACTCCGTAATGATGTTACATCAGTTCTCTAAGAATAAATCAGCCAAGCAGTAGTCCATATTTGACCTGTTGAACATAATTCTGGCAAAAGGGTCCAAAGGTTTTCTCAAAGAGTCCTTTGTCCTTAATAAGTCAGGCTTCCTGTTCGCGAGCTATTAGGAAGTTGCAGGAAGAAGGTAAAACAAAGAGATTCACCATTAACAAACAAATCATTATTTGTATAATTTACATTCACCTTTTCTGGTGGATATTTTGTATATATTTACAGGCGCAAAAGGCTAAGCCGACAAACATGAGTCGCAATGGAATGTGCACCTTCCATTTGACACATGTGTGAGACAAAACAGAGAATAAAATTATCTTGAAACAACACCCATTGTTTGGTTCTTTGAATGGAAAGTTATAAACCAATTATTGCATTTACTCCTTTTAATGTTATATCAGGCATACATAATTCACATGTGACCTAATGAAATCTTTTTGAGACAAAGAGTTGTTCTTGAACTTTCTATAAATACTTTTTCTAATTTTAAAAGTACTATTTGGCCGGAAATATGCTCAATAGGCGTGCTGAATATGGACTACTGCTTGAGTGATCTAATATCAGAAGGAGTCTATGAGAATATTCAAGAACAAATACTATTTGGCCAGAAATTCAGATTTTTTTTTCAATAGGTCAAAATTGGACTTCTGTATGGCTGATATAACATCAGAATAATATACTCATCAAAGAAGTTTAAGACAATTTGAGGACCCGTTAGACAGGAATGTGTTCAGTATCAAAAAGAGTCTATGAGTATGCGGCTGATGTAAGATCAGAAGGAGTCAGATAGAATGTATAAAAAGTTCAAGGTCAAGTACTCTTCGGCCGAAATATGTTCAGTGGATCAAATATGGATTTATCTTTGGCTGATTTATAACATCAGAAGGAGTCTAAAAAAAAACTTTCAATGTTCATGGCTCAAGTATGGCTGATATAACATAAAAAAGAGTCACTTAGTATGTATAGAAAGTCAATATTTATAGACACTTTGGCCAGAAATATGTTCAATGGGTCAAATATGGATTTCTCTATGGCTGATTTAACATCAGAAGGAGTCTAAGAATGAATATGAAAAAAAACTTTGGTTGACCCGTTGGCCATAAATATGATCAATAGGTCAGATATGGACTACTGCATTGCTAATTAAATATCCAAAGGGGTCTACATGTGTGTAAGTTTCAGAATCAGAACTCTTTGGCCCGAATAAAATGCTCAGAAGGTCACATATGGACTACGCATGCCTGATGTAACATCAAAAGGAGTCTTTGAGAATAAACAGTAAAAAAAAAAAAAAAAAAAAAAAAATTTGAGGACACTTTGGCCGGGAATGTTTTTATTAGGTCAAATATGGATGTCTGTATGGCTGATGTAACATCAAAATTTCTCAAAGAGTATGTAGAGAAATTCAATGTTCATGGACTTTTTGGCCAGAAATATGTTCAATAGGTCAAATGTGGACTACTGCTTGGGTGATGTAAGATCAGGAGTCAAAAAGAATGTATAAAAAGTTCAAGGTCAAGTACTCTTCGGCCAGAAATATGTTCAGTTGGTCAAACATGGACTTCTGCATTGCTGATTTAACATCAAAAAGAGTCAATGAGTATGTATGGAAAGTTAATGTTCAAGGACACTCGGCCAGAAATATGTTCAATGGGTCAAATACGGATTTCTCTATGGCTGATTTAACATAAGAAGGAGTCTAAAAATGAACATTAAAAAAAAACTTTTGTTGACCCGTTGGCTAGAAATATGACCAATAGGTCAGATATGGACTAGTGCATGGCTAATTTAGTATCCAAAGGAGTCTACAAGTGTGGAAGTTCCAGAATCAGAACTCTTTGGCCCGAATAAAAATGTTCAGGTGGTCACATATGGACTACGCATGCCTGATGTAACATTAAAAGGAGTCTTTGAGAATAAACAGTAAGAAAAAAAAAAAAAAAAAAAAAAGAAAAAAAAATTTGAGGACCTTTGGGCGGGAATGTTTCAATACGTCAAATATGGATGTCTGTATGGCTGATGTAACATCAAAATTAGTCAAAGAGTATTTATAGGAATTCAATGTTCATGGACTTTTTGGCCAGAAATATGTTCAGTAGGTCAAATTGGACTTCTATATGGCTGATGTAACATCAAAAAGAATCAATGAGTATTTACAAAAAGCTAATGTTCAAGGACACTTTGTCCCGAAATATGTTCAAAATGTCAGATATGGACTTCTGTATGGCAGATGTAACATCAAAATTAGTCAAAGAGTATTTATTGGAATTCAATGTTCATGGACTTTTTGGCCAGAAATATGTTCAGTAGGTAAATTTGGACTTCTATATGGCTGACGTAACATCAAAAAGAATCAATGAGTATGTACAAAAAGCTAATGTTCAAGGACACTGGTCCGAAATATGTTCAAAATGTCAGATATGGACTTCTGTATGGCTGATGTAACATCAAAAAGAGTCAATGAGTATGTATAGAAAGTCAATATTAATGGGCACATTGGCCAGAAATATGTTCAATGTTGACTACTGCTTGGCTGATGTAAGATAAGAAAGGGGTCAAATAGAATGTATAAAAAGTTCACGGTCAAGTACTCTTCAGTCAGAAATATGTTCAGTAGGTCAAATATGGACTACGCATGCCTGATGTAACATCAAAAGGAGTCTTTGAGAATAAACAGTAAAAAAATAAATAAAAAAAAATAAATAAAAATATTTGAGGACACTTTGGCCGGGAATGTTTTTATTAGGTCAAATATGGATGTCTGTATGGCTGATGTAACATCAAAATTAGTCAAAGAGTATGTATAGGAATTCAATGTTTTTTGGCCAGAAATATGTTCAGTATGTCAATTTGGACTTCTATATGGCTGATGTAACATCAAAAAGAATCAATGAGTATGTACAGAAAGCTAATGTTCAAGGACACTGGCCCGAAATATGTTCAAAATGTCAGATATGGACTTCTGTATGGCTGATGTAACATCAAAAAGAGTCAATGAGTATGTATAGAAAGTCAATATTAATGGGCACATTGGCCAGAAATATGTTCAATATTGACTACTGCTTGGCTTGATGTAAGATAAGAAAGGGGTCAAATAGAATGTATAAAAAGTTCACGGTCAAGTACTCTTCAGTCAGAAATATGTTCAGTAGGTCACATATGGACTACGCATGCCTGATGTAACATCAAAAGGAGTCTTTGAGAATAAACAGTAAAAAAAAAAAAAAAAAAAAAAAAAAAATATTTGAGGACACTTTGGCCGGGAATGTTTTTATTAGGTCAAATATGGATGTCTGTATGGCTGATGTAACATCAAAATTAGTCAAAGAGTATGTATAGGAATTCAATGTTTTTTGGCCAGAAATATGTTCAGTATGTCAATTTGGACTTCTATATGGCTGATGTAACATCAAAAAGAATCAATGAGTATGTACAGAAAGCTAATGTTCAAGGACAATTTGGCCCGAAATATGTTCAAAATGTCAGATATGGACTTCTGTATGGCTGATGTAACATCAAAAAGAGTCAATGAGTATGTATAGAAAGTCAATATTAATGGGCACATTGGCCAGAAATATGTTCAATATGGACTACTGCTTGGCTGATGTAAGATCAGAAGGAGTCAAAAAGAATGTATAAAAAGTTCACGGTCAAGTACTCTTCAGCCAGAAATATGTTCATTAGGTCAAATATGGACTTCTGTATGGCTGATATAACATAAAAAAGAGTCACTTAGTATGTATAGAAAGTCAATATTTATAGACACTTTGGCCAGAAATATGTTCAATGGGTCAAATATGGATTTCTCTATGGCTGATTTAACATCAGAAGGAGTCTAAGAATGAATATGAAAAAAAACTTTTGTTGACCCGTTGGCCATAAATATGATCAATAGGTCAGATATGGACTACTGCATTGCTAATTAAATATCCAAAGGGGTCTACATGTGTGTAAGTTTCAGAATCAGAACTTTTTGGCCCGAATAAAATGCTCAGAAGGTCACATATGGACTACGCATGCCTGATGTAACATCAAAAGGAGTCTTTGAGAATAAACAGTAAAAAAAAAAAAAAAAATATTTGAGGACACTTTGGCCGGGAATGTTTTTATTAGGTCAAATATGGATGTCTGTATGGCTGATGTAACATCAAAATTAGTCAAAGAGTATGTATAGGAATTCAATGTTTTTTGGCCAGAAATATGTTCAGTATGTCAATTTGGACTTCTATATGGCTGATGTAACATCAAAAAGAATCAATGAGTATGTACAGAAAGCTAATGTTCAAGGACAATTTGGCCCGAAATATGTTCAAAATGTCAGATATGGACTTCTGTATGGCTGATGTAACATCAAAAAGAGTCAATGAGTATGTATAGAAAGTCAATATTAATGGGCACATTGGCCAGAAATATGTTCAATATGGACTACTGCTTGGCTGATGTAAGATCAGAAGGAGTCAAAAAGAATGTATAAAAAGTTCACGGTCAAGTACTCTTCAGCCAGAAATATGTTCATTAGGTCAAATATGGACTTCTGTATGGCTGATATAACATAAAAAAGAGTCACTTAGTATGTATAGAAAGTCAATATTTATAGACATTTTGGCCAGAAATATGTTCAATGGGTCAAATATGGATTTCTCTATGGCTGATTTAACATCAGAAGGAGTCTAAGAATGAATATGAAAAAAAACTTTTGTTGACCCGTTGGCCATAAATATGATCAATAGGTCAGATATGGACTACTGCATTGCTAATTAAATATCCAAAGGGGTCTACATGTGTGTAAGTTTCAGAATCAGAACTCTTTGGCCCGAATAAAATGCTCAGAAGGTCACATATGGACTACGCATGCCTGATGTAACATCAAAAGGAGTCTTTGAGAATAAACAGTAAAAAAATAAAAAAATAAAAAAAAATTTGAGGACACTTTGGCCGGGAATGTTTTTATTAGGTCAAATATGGATGTCTGTATGGCTGATGTAACATCAAAATTAGTCAAAGAGTATGTATAGAAAGGCAATATTTATAGACACTTTGGCCAGAAATATGTTCAATGGGTCAAATATGGATTTCTCTATGGCTGTTTTAACATCAGAAGGAGTCTTAGAATAAATATGAAAAAAAACTTTGGTTGACCCGTTGGCCATAAATATGATCAATAGGTCAGATATGGACTACTGCGTGGCTAATTTAATATCCAAAGGAGTCTTCAAGTGTGTAAATTCCAGAATCAGAACTCTTTGGCCCGAATAAAATGTTCAGTAGGTCACATATGGACTACGCATGCCTGATGTAACATCAAAAGGAGTCTTTGAGAATAAACAGTAAAAAAATAAAAAAATAAAAAAAAATTTGAGGACACTTTGGCCGGGAATGTTTTTATTAGGTCAAATATGGATGTCTGTATGGCTGATGTAACATCAAAATTAGTCAAAGAGTATGTATAGAAAGTCAATTTTATCGGATAATTGGCCAGAAATATGTTCAATAGGTTAAATATGGACTTCAGTATGGCTGATATAACATAAAAAATAGTCACTTAGTATGTATAGAAAGGCAATATTTATAGACACTTTGGCCAGAAATATGTTCAATGGGTCAAATATGGATTTCTCTATGGCTGTTTTAACATCAGAAGGAGTCTTAGAATAAATATGAAAAAAAACTTTGGTTGACCCGTTGGCCATAAATATGATCAATAGGTCAGATATGGACTACTGCGTGGCTAATTTAATATCCAAAGGAGTCTTCAAGTGTGTAAATTCCAGAATCAGAACTCTTTGGCCCGAATAAAATGTTCAGTAGGTCACATATGGACTACGCATGCCTGATGTAACATCAAAATGATTCTATGAGAATAAACAGTAAAAAAAAAAAAAAAAAAAAAAATTTGAGGACCTTTGGCCGGGAATGTTTTCAAATAAGTCAAATATGGATGTCTGTATGGCTGATGTAACATCAAAATTTCTCAAAGAGTATGTAGAGAAATTCAATGTTCATGGACTTTTTGGCCAGAAATATGTTCAATAGGTCATATGTGGACTACTGCTTGGGTGATGTAAGATCAGGAGTCAAAAAGAATGTATAAAAAGTTCAAGGTCAAGTACTCTTCGGCCAGAAATATGTTCAGTTGGTCAAACATGGACTTCTGTATGGCTGATTTAACATCAAAAAGAGTCAATGAGTATGTATGGAAAGTTAATATTCAAGGACACTCGGCCAGAAATATGTTCAATGGGTCAAATATGGATTTCTCTATGGCTGATTTATCATCAGAAGGAGTCTAAGAATGAATATGAAAAAAAACTTTTGTTGACCCGTTGGCCATAAATATGATCAATAGGTCAGATATGGACTACTGCGTGGCTAATTTAATATCCAAAGGAGTCTACAAGTGTGTAAATTCCAGAATCAGAACTCTTTGGCCCGAATAAAATTTTCAGTAGGTCACATATGGACTACGCATGCCTGATGTAACATCAAAATGATTCTTTGAGAATAAACAGTAAAAAAAAAAAAAAAAAAAAATTTGAGGACCTTTGGCCGGGAATGTTTTCAAATATGTAAAATATGGATGTCTGTATGGCTGATGTAACATCAAAATTTCTCAAAGAGTATGTAGAGAAATTCAATGTTCATGGACTTTTTGGCCAGAAATATGTTCAATAGGTCATATGTGGACTCCTGCTTGGGTGATGTAAGATCAGGAGTCAAAAAGAATGTATAAAAAGTTCAAGGTCAAGTACTCTTCGGCCAGAAATATGTTCAGTTGGTCAAACATGGACTTCTGTATGGCTGATTTAACATCAAAAAGAGTCAATGAGTATGTATGGAAAGTTAATATTCAAGGACACTCGGCCAGAAATATGTTCAATGGGTCAAATATGGATTTCTCTATGGCTGATTTAACATCAGAAGGAGTCTAAGAATGAATATGAAAAAAAACTTTTGTTGACCCGTTGGCCATAAATATGATCAATAGGTCAGATATGGACTACTGCATTGCTAATTAAATATCCAAAGGGGTCTACATGTGTGTAAGTTTCAGAATCAGAACTCTTTGGCCCGAATAAACAGCTCAGAAGGTCACATATGGACTACGCATGCCTGATGTAACATCAAAAGGAGTCTTTGAGAATAAACAGTAAAAAAATAAAAAAATAAAAATAAATTTGAGGACACTTTGGCCGGGAATGTTTTTATTAGGTCAAATATGGATGTCTGTATGGCTGATGTAACATCAAAATTAGTCAAAGAGTATGTATAGGAATTCAATGTTTTTTGCCCAGAAATATGTTCAGTATGTCAATTTGGACTTTTATATGGCTGATGTAACATCAAAAAGAATCAATGAGTATGTATAGAAAGTCAATATTAATGGGCACATTGGCCAGAAATATGTTCAATATGGACTACTGCTTGGCTGAAGTAAGATCAGAAGGAGTCAAAAAGAATGTATAAAAAGTTCACGGTCAAGTACTCTTCAGCCAGAAATATGTTCATTAGGTCAAATATGGACTTCTGTATGGCTGATATAACATAAAAAAGAGTCACTTAGTATGTATAGAAAGTCAATATTTATAGACACTTTGGCCAGAAATATGTTCAATGGGTCAAATACGGATTTCTCTATGGCTGATTTAACATAAGAAGGAGTCTAAAAATGAACATTAAAAAAAAACTTTTGTTGACCCGTTGGCTAGAAGAAATATGACCAATAGGTCAGATATGGACTAGTGCATGGCTAATTTAGTATCCAAAGGAGTCTACAAGTGTGGAAGTTCCAGAATCAGAACTCTTTGGCCCGAATACAAATGTTCAGGTGGTCACATATGGACTACGCATGCCTGATGTAACATTAAAAGGAGTCTTTGAGAATAAACAGTAAGAAAAAAAAAAAAAAAAAAAAAAAAAAAATTTGAGGACCTTTGGGCGGGAATGTTTTCAATACGTCAAATATGGATGATGTAACATCAAAATGAGTCAAAGAGTATTTATAGGAATTCAATGTTCATGGACTTTTTGGCCAGAAATATGTTCAGTAGGTCAAATTGGACTTCTATATGGCTGATGTAACATCAAAAAGAATCAATGAGTATTTACAAAAAGCTAATGTTCAAGGACACTTTGTCCCGAAATATGTTCAAAATGTCAGATATGGACTTCTGTTTGGCAGATGTAACATCAAAATTAGTCAAAGAGTATTTATTGGAATTCAATGTTCATGGACTTTTTGGCCAGAAATATGTTCAGTAGGTAAATTTGGACTTCTATATGGCTGACGTAACATCAAAAAGAATCAATGAGTATGTACAAAAAGCTAATGTTCAAGGACACTGGTCCGAAATATGTTCAAAATGTCAGATATGGACTTCTGTATGGCTGATGTAACATCAAAAAGAGTCAATGAGTATGTATAGAAAGTCAATATTAATGGGCACATTGGCCAGAAATATGTTCAATGTTGACTACTGCTTGGCTGATGTAAGATAAGAAAGGGGTCAAATAGAATGTATAAAAAGTTCACGGTCAAGTACTCTTCAGTCAGAAATATGTTCAGTAGGTCAAATATGGACTACGCATGCCTGATGTAACATCAAAAGGAGTCTTTGAGAATAAACAGTAAAAAAATAAATTAAAAAAAATTAAAAAAAATATTTGAGGACACTTTGGCCGGGAATGTTTTTATTAGGTCAAATATGGATGTCTGTATGGCTGATGTAACATCAAAATTAGTCAAAGAGTATGTATAGGAATTCAATGTTTTTTGGCCAGAAATATGTTCAGTATGTCAATTTGGACTTCTATATGGCTGATGTAACATCAAAAAGAATCAATGAGTATGTACAGAAATCTAATGTTCAAAGGACACTGGCCCGAAATATGTTCAAAATGTCAGATATGGACTTCTGTATGGCTGATGTAACATCAAAAAGAGTCAATGAGTATGTATAGAAAGTCAATATTAATGGGCACATTGGCCAGAAATATGTTCAATATGGACTACTGCTTGGCTGATGTAAGATCAGAAGGAGTCAAAAAGAATGTATAAAAAGTTCACGCTCAAGTACTCTTCAGCCAGAAATATGTTCAGTAGGTCAAATATGGACTTCTGTATGGCTGATATAACATAAAAAAGAGTCACTTAGTATGTATAGAAAGTCAATATTTATAGACACTTTGGCCAGAAATATGTTCAATGGGTCAAATATGGATTTCTCTATGGCTGATTTAACATCAGAAGGAGTCTTAGAATAAATATGAAAAAAAACTTTGGTTGACCCGTTGGCCATAAATATGATCAATAGGTCAGATATGGACTACTGCGTGGCTAATTTAATATCCAAAGGAGTCTACAAGTGTGTAAATTCCAGAATCAGAACTCTTTGGCCCGAATAAAATGTTCAGAAGGTCACATATGGACTACGCATGCCTGATGTAACATCAAAAGGAGTCTTTGAGAATAAACAGTAAAAAAAAATAAAAATAAAAATAAACTATTTGAGGACACTTTGGCCGGGAATGTTTTTATTAGGTCAAATATGGATGTCTGTATGGCTGATGTAACATCAAAATTAGTCAAAGAGTATGTATAGAAAGTCAATTTTATCGGATAATTGGCCAGAAATATGTTCAATAGGTTAAATATGGACTTCAGTATGGCTGATGTTACTTCAACACTAATCAATGACGTTGAACATTGACAGAAAGCTATGTACAGAAAGCTAATGTTCAAGGACACTTTGGCCCGAAATATATTCAGTAAGTCAAGTTTGGCTGATTACATTGTATACTGTTTGGCTGATTTAACATCAGAAGGGTAAGAGAATTTTACCTAAGAGAATAAAAAACCTTTTCCGGACAATCGGCCAGAAATATGATCAATAGATCAGATTTGGGATTACTGCATGGATGTTTGTTGCATTGCTTTTGCATAAAAGATCTAACTTGTTCTTGTGTGCAATGAAACGAAAACAAATAACATATGTTTATTCAATTCATTGCATACTACAAATAACTATTAATTTGTAGATTTAAGTGAAATTACAAGCGCATTGGCGTTGTGCATGCGGTATAAAAAGCCGTGCACTTGTTGTGTTGCAATGCATACCTGAACAAATTCATTCCGCTGATCAATGAACATGTAACATTTTTGATTTTGCATAGCACACTATCTAACGTTGTGCAGTTAGGAATAACATATAAACTATGCACGTGTTGCATTGCAATACATATTAGAACTAACTAATTTCGATGTGCGTTGGAGGTATGTCATTTGTGCTTTTGCATTGCAAGAAATATCTAACTTGTTCCTCTGTACAATGAAAAGAAAAAACAATGTGCTTTCGCATTGCATTAAATACTACACTTAAAAATTCATTTTGAATGTAAGTTAAATCATTGCATTAGCAGTTCCATTGAAATGCATACAATAACTAACTCATTCTGTTGTTGCATTGCAATGCATTGCAGAACTAACTCATTTCGATGTGCATTGGAGTGATAACATTTGTGCTTTTGCATTGCATAAAATATCGATCTTTTTCCTCTGTGCAATGAATAGAAAAAACAATGTGCTTTTGCATTGCATTAAATACTACACAACAATTAAATTTGAATGTAAGGGAAATCATTGCATTAGCAGTTCCCTTGAAATGCATTCAATAACTAACTCGTTCTGTTGTTGCATTTCAATGCATTGCAGAACTAACTCATTTCGATGTGCATTGGAGAAATAACATTTGTGATTTTGCATTGCATCGCATAAAATATCTAACTTGTTCCTCTGTGCAATGAATAGAAAAAACAATGTGCTTTCGCATTGCATTAAATACTACACCTAACTATTATATATGGAAGGGAAATCATTGCATTGCAGTTCCATTGAAATGCAAACAATAACTAACTCGTTCTGTTGTTGCAATGCAATGCATTGCAGACTTAACTCATTTTGATATGCATTGGAGAGATAAAATTTGTCATTTTGCGTTGCATGAAATATCTAACTTGTTCCTCTGTGCAATGAATAGAAAAAACAATGTGCTTTCGCATTGCATTAAATACTACACTTAACTATTAATTTTGAATGTAAGGGGAATCATTGCATTAGCAGTTCCATTAAAATGCATACAATAACTAACTCGTTCTGTTGTTGCATTGCAATGCATTGCAGAACTAACTCATTTCGATGTGCATTGGAGAGATAACATTTGTGCTTTTTGCATTGTGTTGCATAAAAAATCTAACTTGTTCCTCTGCAATGAAAAGAAAAAACAATGTGCTTTCGCATTGCATTAAATACTACAACTAACTATTCATTTAGAATGTAAGGGAAATGATTGCATTAGCAGTTCCGTTGAAATGCATACAATAACTAACTCTTTCTGTTGTTGCATTGCAGAACTAACTCATTTCGATGTGCATTGGAGAGATAACATTTGTGCTTTTGCATTGCAGTGCATAAAATATCTGACTTGTTCTTCTGTGCAATGAATAGAAAAAAACAATGTGCTTTCGCATTGCATTATATACTAACAACAATTAATTTTGAATGTAAGGGAAATCATTGCATTAGCAGTTCCATTGAAATGCATACAATAACTAACTCGTTCTGTTATTGCATTGCAGAACTAACTCATTTCGATGTGCATTGGAGAAATAACATTTGTGCTTTTGCATTGCATAAAATATCGAACTGGTTCCTCTGTGCAATGAATAGAAAAAAACAATGTGCTTTCGCATTGCATTAAATACTACACTTAAAAATTCATTTTGAATGTGAGGGAAATCCTTGCATTAGCAGTTCCATTGAAATGCATTCAATAACTAACTCATTCTGTTGTTGCATTGCAATGCATTGCAGAACTAAATCATTTCGATATGCATTGGAGAGATAACATTTGTGCTTTTGCATTGCATTGCATAAAATATCTAACTTGTTCTTCTTTGCAATGAATAGAAAAAACAATGTGCTTTCGAATTGCATTAAAACTACACTTAACTATTTCATTTTGAATGTAAGGGAAATCATTGCAATAGAAGTTTCCTTGAAATGCATTCAATAACTAACTCGTTCTGTTGTTGCATTGCAATGCATTGCAGAACTAACTCATTTCGATGTGCATTGGAGAAATAACATTTGTGCTTTTGCAATGCATAAAATATCGAACTTGTTCCTCTGTGCAATGAATAGAAAAAACAATGTGCTTTCGCATTGCATTAAATACTACACTTAACTATTCATTTTGAATGTAAGGGAAATCATTGCATTAGCAGTTCCATTGAAATGCATACAACAACTAACTCATTCTGTTGTTGCATTGCAATGCATTGCAGAACTAAATCATTTCGATGTGCATTGGAGAAATAACATTTGTGTTTTTGCATTGCATTGCATAAAATATCTAACTTGTTCTTTTGTGCAATGAATAGAAAAAACAATGTGCTTTCGCACTGCATTAAATACTACACTTAACTATTAATTTTGAATGTAAGGGAAATGATTGCAATAGCAGTTCCATTGAAATGCATTTAATAACTAACTCGTTCTGTTGTTGCATTGCAATGCATTGCAGAACTAACTCATTTAGATGTGCATTGGAGAGATAACATTTGTGCTTTTGCATTGCATTACATAAAATATCTAACTTGTTCTTTCTTTGCAATGAATAGAAAAAACAATGTGCTTTCGAATTGCATTAAATACTACATTTAACTATTCACTTTGAATGTAAGAGAAATCATTGCATTAGCAGTTCCCTTAAAATGCATTCAATAACTAACTCGTTGTGTTGTTCCATTGCAATGCATTGCAGAACTAACTCATTTCGATGTGCGTTGGAGAAATAACATTTGTGCTTTTGCATTGCATTGCATAAAATATCTAACTTGTTCCTCTGTGCAATGAATGGAAAAAACAATGTGCTTTCGCATTGCATTAAATACTACACCTAACTATTATTTATGGACGGAAATCATTGCATTAGCAGTTCTATTGAAATGCATACAATAACTAACTCGTTCTGTTGTTGCATTGCAATGCATTACAGACCTAACTCATTTCGATGTGCATTGGAGAAATAACATTTGTGCTTTTGCAATGCAAAAAATATCGATCTTGTTCCTCTGTGCAATGAATAGAAAAAAACAATGTGCTTTCGCATTGCATTAAATCTACACTTAAAAATTCATTTTGAATGTAAGGGAAATCATTGCATTAGCAGTTCCATTGAAATGCATTCAATAACTAACTCATTCTGTTGTTGCATTGCAATGCATTGCAGAACTAAATCATTTCGATGTGCATTGGAGAAATAACATTTGTGCTTTTGCATTGCATTGCATAAAATATCTAACTTGTTCTTTCTTTGCAATGAATAGAAAAAACATTGTGCTTTCGAATTGCATTAAATACTACATTTAACTATTCATTTTGAATGTAAGAGAAATCATTGCATTAGCAGTTCCCTTAAAATGCATTCAATAACTAACTCGTTCTGTTGTTCCATTGCAATGCATTGCAGAACTAACTCATTTCGATGTGCGTTGGAAAAATACCATTGGTGCTTTTGCATTGCATTGCATAAAATATCTAACTTTGTTCCTCTGTGCAATGAATGGAAAAAACAATGTGCTTTCGCATTGCATTAAATACTACACCTAACTATTATGTTTGGACGGAAATCATTGCATTAGCAGTTCTATTGAAATGCATACAATAACTAACTCGTTCTGTTGTTGCATTGCAATGCATTACAGACCTAACTCATTTCGATGTGCATTGGAGAAATAACATTGGTGCTTTTGCAATGCATAAAATATCGATCTTGTTCCTCTTTGCAATGAATAGAAAAAACAATGTGCTTTCGCATTGCATTAAATACTACACAACAATTAAATTTGAATGTAAGGGAAATCATTGCATTAGCAGTTCCCTTGAAATGCATTCAATAAATAACTCGTTCTGTTGTTGCATTGCAATGCATTGCAGAACTAACTCATTTCGATATGCATTGGAGAAATAACATTTGTGCTTTTGCAATGCATTAAATATCGAACTTGTTCCTCTGTGCAATAAATAGAAAAAAACAATGTGCTTTCGTATTGCATTAAATACTACACAACAATTCAATTTGAATGTAAGGGAAATCATTGCATTAGCAGTTCCCTTGAAATGCATTCAATAAATAACTCGTTCTGTTGTTGCATTGCAATGCATTGCAGAACTAACTCATTTCGATGTGCATTGGAGAGATAAAATGTGTCCTTCTGCGTTGCATGAAATATCTAACTTGTTCCTCTGTGCAAGGAATAGAAATAACAATGTGCTTTCGCATTGCATTAAATACTACACTTATCTATTCATTTTGAATGTAGGGAAATCATTGCATTAGCAGTTCCATTGAAATGCATTCAATAACTAACTCGTTCTGTTGTTGCATTGCAATGCATTGCAGAATTAACTCATTTCGATGTGCATTGGAGAGATAACATAGATAACATTTGTGCTTTTGCATTGCATTGCATAAAATATCTAACTTCTTCCTCTTTGCAAGGAATAGAAAAAACAATGTGCTTTCGCATTGCATTAAATACTACACTTAACTATTCATTTTGAATACAAGGGAAATCTTTGCATTAGCAGTTCCATTGAAATGCATTCAATAACTAACTCGTTCTGTTGTTGCATTGCAATTGCATTGCAGAACTAACTCATTTCGATGTGCATTGGAGAAATAACATTTGTGCTTTTGCAATGCATAAAATATCGAACTTGTTCCTCTGTGCAATGAATAGAAAAAACAATGTGCTTTCGCATTGCATTAAATACTACACTTAACTATTAATTTTGAATGTAAGGGAAATGATTGCATTAGCAATTCCATTGAAATGCATTCAATAACTAACTCGTTCTGTTGTTGCATTGCAATGCATTACAGAACTAACTCATTTAGATGTTCATTGGAGAGATAACATTTGTGCTTTTGCATTGCATTGCATAAAATATCTAACTTGTTCTTTCTTTGCAATGAATAGAAAAAACAATGTGCTTTCGAATTGCATTAAATACTACATTTAAATATTCATTTTGAATGTAAGAGAAATCATTGCATTAGCAGTTCCCTTAAAATGCATTCAATAACTAACTCGTTCTGTTGTTCCATTGCAATGCATTACAGAACTAACTCATTTCGATGTGCGTTGGAGAAATAACATTTGTGCTTTTGCATTGCATTGCATAAAATATCTAACTTGTTCCTCTGTGCAATGAATGGAAAAAACAATGTGCTTTCGCATTGCATTAAATACTACACCTAACTATTATGTATGGACGGAAATCATTGCATTAGCAGTTCTATTAAAATGCATACAATAACTAACTCGTTCTGTTGTTGCATTGCAATGCATTGCAGACCTAACTCATTTCGATGTGCATTGGAGAAATAACATTTGTGCTTTTGCAAATGCATAAAATATCGATCTTGTTCATCTGTGCAATGAATAGAAAAAACAATGTGCTTTCGCATTGCATTAAATACTACACAACAATTAAATTTGAATGTAAGGGAAATCATTGCGTTAGCAGTTCCCTTGAAATGCATTCAATAACTAACTCGTTCTGTTGTTGCATTGCAATCATTGCAGAACTAACTCATTTCGATGTGCATTGGAGAAATAACATTTGTGATTTTGCATTGCATCGCATAAAATACCTAACTTGTTCCTCTGTGCAATGAATAGAAAAAACAATGTGCTTTCGCATTGCATTAAATACTACACCTAACTATTATATATGGAAGGGAAATCATAGCATTGCAGTTCCATTGAAATGCATATACAATAACTAACTCGTTCTGTTGTTGCAATGCAATGCATTGCAGACTTAACTCATTTTGATATGCATTGGAGAGATAAAATTTGTCATTTTGCGTTGCATGAAATATCTAACTTGTTCCTCTGTGCAATGAATAGAAAAAACAATGTGCTTTCGCATTGCATTAAATACTACACTTATCTATTCATTTTGAATGTAGGGAAATCATTGCATTAGCAGTTCCATTGAAATGCATTCAATAACTAACTCGTTCTGTTGTTGCATTGCAATGCATTGCAGAATTAACTCATTTCGATGTGCATTGGAGAGATAACATAGATAACATTTGTGCTTTTGCATTGCATTGCATAAAATATCTAACTTCTTCCTCTTTGCAAGGAATAGAAAAAACAATGTGCTTTCGCATTGCATTAAATACTACACTTAACTATTCATTTTGAATACAAGGGAAATCATTGCATTAGCAGTTCCATTGAAATGCATTCAATAACTAACTCGTTCTGTTGTTGCATTGCAATGCATTGCAGAACTAACTCATTTCGATGTGCATTGGAGAAATAACATTTGTGCTTTTGCAATGCATAAAATATCGAACTTGTTCCTCTGTGCAATGAATAGAAAAAACAATGTGCTTTCGCATTGCATTAAATACTACACTTAACTATTCATTTTGAATGTAAGGGAAATCATTACATTAGCAGTTCCATTGAAATGCATACAATAACTAACTCATTCTGTTGTTGCATTGCAATGCATTGCAGAACTAAATCATTTCGATGTGCATTGGAGAGATAACATTTGTGTTTTTGCATTGCATTGCATAAAATATCTAACTTGTTCTTTTGTGCAATGAATAGAAAAAACAATGTGCTTTCGCACTGCATTAAATACTACATTTAACTATTCATTTTGAATGTAAGAGAAATCATTGCATTAGCAGTTCCCTTAAAATGCATTCAATAACTAACTCGTTCTGTTGTTCCATTGCAATGCATTGCAGAACTAACTCATTTCGATGTGCGTTGGAGAAATAACATTTGTGCTTTTGCATTGCATTGCATAAAATATCTAACTTGTTCCTCTGTGCAATGAATGGAAAAAACAATGTGCTTTCGCATTGCATTAAATACTACACCTAACTATTATGTATGGACGGAAATCATTGCATTAGCAGTTCCATTGAAATGCATACAATAACTAACTCGTTCTGTTGTTGCAATGCAATGCATTGCAGACTTAACTCATTTTGATATGCATTGGAGAGATAAAATTTGTCATTTTGCGTTGCATGAAATATCTAACTTGTTCCTCTGTGCAATGAAAAGAAAAAACAATGTGCTTTCGCATTGCATTAAATTCTACACTTAACTATTCATTTTGAATGTAAGGGAATAAATTGCATTAGCAGTTCCATTGAAATGCATCAAATAACTAACTCGTTCGGTTGTTGCATTGCAATGCATTGCAGAACTGACTCATTTCGATGTGCATTGGAGAGATAACATTTGTGCTTTGGCATTGCATTGCATGAAATATCTAACTTGTTCCTCTGCAATGAATAGAAAAAACAATGTGCTTTCGCATTGCACTAAAAAACTACAACTAACTATTTATTTTGTATGGAAGGGAAATCATTGCATTAGCAGTTCCATTGAAATGCATACAATAACTAACTCATTCTGTTTTTGCATTGCAATGCATAGCAAAATATCTCATTTCGATGTGCATTGGAGAGATAACGTGTGCTTTTGCATTGCAAAAATATCTAACTTGTAGAAACTTGTAGCTTCCTCTGTGCAATGAAAAGAAAAAAAACAACATATGTGCTTTCGCATTGCATTAATACTACAACTAACTATTCATTTTGCATGGAAGGGCATTGCAAAGCATTATAAAGCATACAATAACTAACTCATTCTGTTGTGTATCGAAAAGATAACATGTGTTGTTACATTGCATTGCACACACGATCTAACGTAAAATTGAAGAATAACACATACGTTTTATTGAAATGCATTCAAGGTCTAACTTATCCCGTTGTGTATTTGCATTTGCATTTCATAAAGGATGTACTGTAACTTTCCTTTTTTTGCATTGAAAAGATAACGTGTGCTTTCGCATTGCATTGAAAATACTACAACTCACATTCATTTCTGTATTGAAGGGAGAAATCATTGCATGAGCAATGCAAAAGCATTACAATTGTACAACGATAATATGTCTGCTGTTTTTAAAGCGTTGTGCATTAAAGAATAATATATAATGCCATGCGTTTGTCGAATTTAAAAAACAATACCAAAACTAACTCATTCCGTCATGCATTGGAAGAGGTAACATTTTTTCTTTTGCATTGAGTATGCAATGAGTACATCAGCCACACAATCTTACGTTGTGTCATTGCATCTGCATATAACAATATGTATACAACAACTCATTCCTATGTGCAATAAAGCGATAATATGTGCTGTTCCACTGTTTTGCAGATATAAATATTTTTCTGTTCTAGAACAATGCATCAATGCATCAATGATCTAACATTCCGATTTGCATTGCATTGCATAAAAGACCTAACTTTTTCCTCTGTGCATTGAAGACAAAATGTTCTGTTGCATTGCACACAAATTCTTACGTGGTGCATTGAGAAACTACATATAAGTCTTTCTTGGATAACAACATATAAGAATAATGATATCCTTCTGAGGATAATGACACTTGTTGAATTGCAAAGCATACCAGAACTAACTCGAAATTAGTTGCATTGCATTGAAGAGATAACAGGAGTGCTTTCGCGTTGCATTGTATACAACAACTAACTTGATTTAGTGTGCTGAAGAGCAAAAAAACATTACATTGGTTGCTTTACAATGTATTGTGCTGATTTGCAAGAAAGAACAATTTCCTTCTGGTGTGGAATGAAAGATATCATCACACAACATAATTCTCAAGTGTACAACGGCCAATGTATTCTTACATGCAAGCGTTAGATCATTTTCTATGCAATGCACAAAGGAATGTAACATAATTGGAATTAACACAAAGGAATTTAGCCATAAGGTAATTTGACCTGTTGAACATATTTCTGGCCAAAGAGTACAAAAAAGTTGTTTTATTCTTTTTATATTGATTGACTCCGTAATGATGTTACATCAGTTCTCTAAGAATAAATCAGCCAAGCAGTAGTCCATATTTGACCTGTTGAACATAATTCTGGCAAAAGGGTCCAAAGGTTTTCTCAAAGAGTCCTTTGTCCTTAATAAGTCAGGCTTCCTGTTCGCGAGCTATTAGGAAGTTGCAGGAAGAAGGTAAAACAAAGAGATTCACCATTAACAAACAAATCATTATTTGTATAATTTACATTCACCTTTTCTGGTGGATATTTTGTATATATTTACAGGCGCAAAAGGCTAAGCCGACAAACATGAGTCGCAATGGAATGTGCACCTTCCATTTGACACATGTGTGAGACAAAACAGAGAATAAAATTATCTTGAAACAACACCCATTGTTTGGTTCTTTGAATGGAAAGTTATAAACCAATTATTGCATTTACTCCTTTTAATGTTATATCAGGCATACATAATTCACATGTGACCTAATGAAATCTTTTTGAGACAGAGTTGTTCTTGAACTTTCTATAAATACTTTTTCTAATTTTAAAAGTACTATTTGGCCGGAAATATGCTCAATAGGCGTGCTGAATATGGACTACTGCTTGAGTGATCTAATATCAGAAGGAGTCTATGAGAATATTCAAGAACAAATACTATTTGGCCAGAAATTCAGATTTTTTTTTCAATAGGTCAAAATTGGACTTCTGTATGGCTGATATAACATCAGAATAATATACTCATCAAAGAAGTTTAAGACAATTTGAGGACCCGTTAGACAGGAATGTGTTCAGTATCAAAAAGAGTCTATGAGTATGCGGCTGATGTAAGATCAGAAGGAGTCAGATAGAATGTATAAAAAGTTCAAGGTCAAGTACTCTTCGGCCGAAATATGTTCAGTGGATCAAATATGGATTTATCTTTGGCTGATTTATAACATCAGAAGGAGTCTAAAAAAAAACTTTTGTTGACCCGTTGGCAAGAAATATGATCAATAGGTTAAATATGGACTACTGCATAGCTAATTCAATATCCAAAGGAGTCTACAAGTGTGTATAGGAAGTTCCAGATCCAGAAGTCTTTGGCCCGAATAAAATGTTCAGTAGGTGACATATGGACTACGCATGCCTGATGTAACATTAAAAGGAGTATTTGAGAATAAACAGTAAAAAAAAAAAAAAAAAAAAATTTTTTTTTCTTTGGGCGGGAATGTTTTCAATATGTCAAATATGGATGTCTGTATGGCTGATGTAACATCAAAATTAGTCAAAGAGTATTTATAGGAATTCAATGACTTTTTGGCCAGAAATATGTTCAGTAGGTCAAATTGGACTTCTATATGGCTGATGTAACATCAAAAAGAATCAATGAGTATTTACAAAAAGCTACTGTTCAAGGACACTTTGTCCCGAAATATGTTCAAAATGGCAGATATGGACTTCTGTATGGCAGATTTAACATCAAAATTAGTCAAAGAGTATTTATTGGAATTCAATGTTCATGGACTTTTTGGCCAGAAATATGTTCAGTAGGTAAATTTGGACTTCTATATGGCTGACGTAACATCAAAAAGAATCAATGAGTATGTACAGAAAGCTAATGTTCAAGGACACTGGCCCGAAATATGTTCAAAATGTCAGATATGGACTTCTGTATGGCTGATGTAACATCAAAAAGAGTCAATGAGTATGTATAGAAAGTCAATATTAATGGGCACATTGGCCAGAAATATGTTCAATATTGACTACTGCTTGGCTTGATGTAAGATAAGAAAGGGGTCAAATAGAATGTATAAAAAGTTCACGGTCAAGTACTCTTCAGTCAGAAATATGTTCAGTAGGTCACATATGGACTACGCATGCCTGATGTAACATCAAAAGGAGTCTTTGAGAATAAACAGTAAAAAAATAAAAAAATAAAAAAAAATTTGAGGACACTTTGGCCGGGAATGTTTTTATTAGGTCAAATATGGATGTCTGTATGGCTGATGTAACATCAAAATTAGTCAAAGAGTATGTATAGGAATTCAATGTTTTTTGGCCAGAAATATGTTCAGTATGTCAATTTGGACTTCTATATGGCTGATGTAACATCAAAAAGAATCAATGAGTATGTACAGAAAGCTAATGTTCAAGGACACTTTGGCCCGAAATATGTTCAAAATGTCAGATATGGACTTCTCTATGGCTGATGTAACATCAAAAAGAGTCAATGAGTATGTATAGAAAGTCAATATTAATGGGCACATTGGCCAGAAATATGTTCAATATGGACTACTGCTTGGCTGATGTAAGATCAGGAGTCAAAAAGAATGTATAAAAAGTTCACGCTCAAGTACTCTTCAGCCAGAAATATGTTCAGTAGGTCAAATATGGACTTCTGTATGGCTGATATAACATAAAAAAGAGTCACTTAGTATGTATAGAAAGTCAATATTTATAGACACTTTGGCCAGAAATATGTTCAATGGGTCAAATATGGATTTCTCTATGGCTGTTTTAACATCAGAAAGAGTCTTAGAATAAATATGAAAAAAAACTTTGGTTGACCCGTTGGCCATAAATATGATCAATAGGTCAGATATGGACTACTGCGTGGCTAATTTAATATCCAAAGGAGTCTTCAAGTGTGTAAATTCCAGAATCAGAACTCTTTGGCCCGAATAAAATGTTCAGTAGGTCACATATGGACTACGCATGCCTGATGTAACATCAAAATGATTCTATGAGAATAAACAGTAAAAAAAAACAAAAAAAAACAATTTGAGGACCTTTGGCCGGGAATGTTTTCAAATAAGTCAAATATGGATGTCTGTATGGCTGATGTAACATCAAAATTTCTCAAAGAGTATGTAGAGAAATTCAATGTTCATGGACTTTTTGGCCAGAAATATGTTCAATAGGTCATATGTGGACTACTGCTTGGGTGATGTAAGATCAGGAGTCAAAAAGAATGTATAAAAAGTTCAAGGTCAAGTACTCTTCGGCCAGAAATATGTTCAGTTGGTCAAACATGGACTTCTATATGGCTGATTTAACATCAAAAAGAGTCAATGAGTATGTATGGAAAGTTAATATTCAAGGACACTCGGCCAGAAATATGTTCAATGGGTCAAATATGGATTTCTCTATGGCTGATTTATCATCAGAAGGAGTCTAAGAATGAATATGAAAAAAAACTTTTGTTGACCCGTTGGCCATAAATATGATCAATAGGTCAGATATGGACTACTGCGTGGCTAATTTAATATCCAAAGGAGTCTACAAGTGTGTAAATTCCAGAATCAGAACTCTTTGGCCCGAATAAAATTTTCAGTAGGTCACATATGGACTACGCATGCCTGATGTAACATCAAAATGATTCTTTGAGAATAAACAGTAAAAAAAAAAAAAAAAAAAATTTGAGGAACTTTGGCCGGGAATGTTTTCAAATATGTAAAATATGGATGTCTGTATGGCTGATGTAACATCAAAATTTCTCAAAGAGTATGTAGAGAAATTCAATGTTCATGGACTTTTTGGCCAGAAATATGTTCAATAGGTCATATGTGGACTACTGCTTGGGTGATGTAAGATCAGGAGTCAAAAAGAATGTATAAAAAGTTCAAGGTCAAGTACTCTTCGGCCAGATATATGTTCAGTTGGTCAAACATGGACTTCTGTATGGCTGATTTAACATCAAAAAGAGTCAATGAGTATGTATGGAAAGTTAATATTCAAGGACACTCGGCCAGAAATATGTTCAATGGGTCAAATATGGATTTCTCTATGGCTGATTTAACATCAGAAGGAGTCTAAGAATGAATATGAAAAAAAACTTTTGTTGACCCGTTGTCCATAAATATGATCAGTAGGTCAGATATGAACTACTGCATTGCTAATTAAATATCCAAAGGGGTCTACATGTGTGTAAGTTTCAGAATCAGAACTCTTTGGCCCGAATAAACTGCTCAGAAGGTCACATATGGACTACGCATGCCTGATGTAACATCAAAAGGAGTCTTTGAGAATAAACAGTAAAAAAATAAAAAAATAAAAATAAATTTGAGGACACTTTGGCCGGGAATGTTTTTATTAGGTCAAATATGGATGTCTGTAAGGCTGATGTAACATCAAAATTAGTCAAAGAGTATGTATAGAAATTCAATGTTCATGGATTTTTTGGCCAGACATTTGTTCAGTAGGTCAAATTTGGACTTCTATATGGCTGATGTAACATCAAAAAGAATCATTGAGTATGCACAGAAAGCTAATGTTCAAGGACATTTTGGCCCGAAATATGTTCAGTAGGTCAAATATGGACTTCTGCATTGCTGATTTAACATCAAAAAGAGTCAATGAGTATGTATGGAAAGTTAATGTTCAAGGACACTCGGCCAGAAATATGTTCAATGGGTCAAATACGGATTTCTCTATGGCTGATTTAACATAAGAAGGAGTCTAAAAATGAACATTAAAAAAAAACTTTTGTTGACCCGTTGGCTAGAAATATGACCAATAGGTCAGATATGGACTAGTGCATGGCTAATTTAGTATCCAAAGGAGTCTACAAGTGTGGAAGTTCCAGAATCAGAACTCTTTGGCCCGAATACAAATGTTCAGGTGGTCACATATGGACTACGCATGCCTGATGTAACATTAAAAGGAGTCTTTGAGAATAAACAGTAAGAAAAAAAAAAAAAAAAAAAAAAAAAAAAATTTGAGGACCTTTGGGCGGGAATGTTTTCAATACGTCAAATATGGATGTCTGTATGGCTGATGTAACATCAAAATGAGTCAAAGAGTATTTATAGGAATTCAATGTTCATGGACTTTTTGGCCAGAAATATGTTCAGTAGGTCAAATTGGACTTCTATATGGCTGATGTAACATCAAAAAGAATCAATGAGTATTTACAAAAAGCTAATGTTCAAGGACACTTTGTCCCGAAATATGTTCAAAATGTCAGATATGGACTTCTGTATGGCAGATGTAACATCAAAATTAGTCAAAGAGTATTTATTGGAATTCAATGTTCATGGACTTTTTGGCCAGAAATATGTTCAGTAGGTAAATTTGGACTTCTATATGGCTGACGTAACATCAAAAAGAATCAATGAGTATGTACAAAAAGCTAATGTTCAAGGACACTGGTCCGAAATATGTTCAAAATGTCAGATATGGACTTCTGTATGGCTGATGTAACATCAAAAAGAGTCAATGAGTATGTATAGAAAGTCAATATTAATGGGCACATTGGCCAGAAATATGTTCAATGTTGACTACTGCTTGGCTGATGTAAGATAAGAAAGGGGTCAAATAGAATGTATAAAAAGTTCACGGTCAAGTACTCTTCAGTCAGAAATATGTTCAGTAGGTCAAATATGGACTACGCATGCCTGATGTAACATCAAAAGGAGTCTTTGAGAATAAACAGTAAAAAAATAAATAAAAAAAAATTAAAAAAAATATTTGAGGACACTTTGGCCGGGAATGTTTTTATTAGGTCAAATATGGATGTCTGTATGGCTGATGTAACATCAAAATTAGTCAAAGAGTATGTATAGGAATTCAATGTTTTTTGGCCAGAAATATGTTCAGTATGTCAATTTGGACTTCTATATGGCTGATGTAACATCAAAAAGAATCAATGAGTATGTACAGAAATCTAATGTTCAAAGGACACTGGCCCGAAATATGTTCAAAATGTCAGATATGGACTTCTGTATGTCTGATGTAACATCAAAAAGAGTCAATGAGTATGTATAGAAAGTCAATATTAATGGGCACATTGGCCAGAAATATGTTCAATATGGACTACTGCTTGGCTGATGTAAGATCAGAAGGAGTCAAAAAGAATGTATAAAAAGTTCACGCTCAAGTACTCTTCAGCCAGAAATATGTTCAGTAGGTCAAATATGGACTTCTGTATGGCTGATATAACATAAAAAAGAGTCACTTAGTATGTATAGAAAGTCAATATTTATAGACACTTTGGCCAGAAATATGTTCAATGGGTCAAATATGGATTTCTCTATGGCTGATTTAACATCAGAAGGAGTCTTAGAATAAATATGAAAAAAAACTTTGGTTGACCCGTTGGCCATAAATATGATCAATAGGTCAGATATGGACTACTGCGTGGCTAATTTAATATCCAAAGGAGTCTACAAGTGTGTAAATTCCAGAATCAGAACTCTTTGGCCCGAATAAAATGTTCAGTAGGTCACATATGGACTACGCATGCCTGATGTGACATCAAAATGATTCTATGAGAATAAACAGTAAAAAAAAAAAAAAAAAAAAAAATTTGAGGACCTTTGGCCGGGAATGTTTTCAAATATGTCAAATATGGATGTCTGTATGGCTGATGTAACATCAAAATTTCTCAAAGAGTATGTAGAGAAATTCAATGTTCATGGACTTTTTGGCCAGAAATATGTTCAATAGGTCATATGTGGACTACTGCTTGGGTGATGTAAGATCAGGAGTCAAAAAGAATGTATAAAAAGTTCAAGGTCAAGTACTCTTCGGCCAGAAATATGTTCAGTTGGTCAAACATGGACTTCTGTATGGCTGATTTAACATCAAAAAGAGTCAATGAGTATGTATGGAAAGTTAATATTCAAGGACACTCGGCCAGAAATATGTTCAATGGGTCAAATATGGATTTCTCTATGGCTGATTTAACATCAGAAGGAGTCTAAGAATGAATATGAAAAAAAACTTTTGTTGACCCGTTGTCCATAAATATGATCAGTAGGTCAGATATGAACTACTGCATTGCTAATTAAATATCCAAAGGGGTCTACATGTGTGTAAGTTTCAGAATCAGAACTCTTTGGCCCGAATAAAATGCTCAGAAGGTCACATATGGACTACGCATGCCTGATGTAACATCAAAAGGAGTCTTTGAGAATAAACAGTAAAAAAATAAAAAAATAAAAATAAATTTGAGGACACTTTGGCCGGGAATGTTTTTATTAGGTCAAATATGGATGTCTGGTATGGGGGCTGATGTAACATCAAAATTAGTCAAAGAGTATGTATAGAAATTCAATGTTCATGGATTTTTTGGCCAGACATTTGTTCAGTAGGTCAAATTTGGACTTCTATATGGCTGATGTAACATCAAAAAGAATCATTGAGTATGCACAGAAAGCTAATGTTCAAGGACATTTTGGCCCGAAATATGTTCAGTAGGTCAAATATGGACTTCTGCATTGCTGATTTAACATCAAAAAGAGTCAATGAGTATGTATGGAAAGTTAATGTTCAAGGACACTCGGCCAGAAATATGTTCAATGGGTCAAATACGGATTTCTCTATGGCTGATTTAACATAAGAAGGAGTCTAAAAATGAACATTAAAAAAAAACTTTTGTTGACCCGTTGGCTAGAAATATGACCAATAGGTCAGATATGGACTAGTGCATGGCTAATTTAGTATCCAAAGGAGTCTACAAGTGTGGAAGTTCCAGAATCAGAACTCTTTGGCCCGAATAAAAATGTTCAGGTGGTCACATATGGACTACGCATGCCTGATGTAACATTAAAAGGAGTCTTTGAGAATAAACAGTAAGAAAAAAAAAAAAAAAAAAAGAAAAAAAAATTTGAGGACCTTTGGGCGGGAATGTTTTCAATACGTCAAATATGGATGTCTGTATGGCTGATGTAACATCAAAATGAGTCAAAGAGTATTTATAGGAATTCAATGTTCATGGACTTTTTGGCCAGAAATATGTTCAGTAGGTCAAATTGGACTTCTATATGGCTGATGTAACATCAAAAAGAATCAATGAGTATTTACAAAAAGCTAATGTTCAAGGACACTTTGTCCCGAAATATGTTCAAAATGTCAGATATGGACTTCTGTATGGCAGATGTAACATCAAAATTAGTCAAAGAGTATTTATTGGAATTCAATGTTCATGGACTTTTTGGCCAGAAATATGTTCAGTAGGTAAATTTGGACTTCTATATGGCTGACGTAACATCAAAAGAATCAATGAGTATGTACAAAAAGCTAATGTTCAAGGACACTGGTCCGAAATATGTTCAAAATGTCAGATATGGACTTCTGTATGGCTGATGTAACATCAAAAAGAGTCAATGAGTATGTATAGAAAGTCAATATTAATGGGCACATTGGCCAGAAAAATGTTCAATGTTGACTACTGCTTGGCTGATGTAAGATAAGAAAGGGGTCAAATAGAATGTATAAAAAGTTCACGGTCAAGTACTCTTCAGTCAGAAATATGTTCAGTAGGTCAAATATGGACTACGCATGCCTGATGTAACATCAAAAGGAGTCTTTGAGAATAAACAGTAAAAAAATAAATAAAAAAAAATTAAAAAAAATATTTGAGGACACTTTGGCCGGGAATGTTTTTATTAGGTCAAATATGGATGTCTGTATGGCTGATGTAACATCAAAATTAGTCAAAGAGTATGTATAGGAATTCAATGTTTTTTGGCCAGAAATATGTTCAGTATGTCAATTTGGACTTCTATATGGCTGATGTAACATCAAAAAGAATCAATGAGTATGTACAGAAATCTAATGTTCAAAGGACACTGGCCCGAAATATGTTCAAAATGTCAGATATGGACTTCTGTATGTCTGATGTAACATCAAAAAGAGTCAATGAGTATGTATAGAAAGTCAATATTAATGGGCACATTGGCCAGAAATATGTTCAATATGGATTACTGCTTGGCTGATGTAAGATCAGAAGGAGTCAAAAAGAATGTATAAAAAGTTCACGCTCAAGTACTCTTCAGCCAGAAATATGTTCAGTAGGTCAAATATGGACTTCTGTATGGCTGATATAACATAAAAAAGAGTCACTTAGTATGTATAGAAAGTCAATATTTATAGACACTTTGGCCAGAAATATGTTCAATGGGTCAAATATGGATTTCTCTATGGCTGATTTAACATCAGAAGGAGTCTTAGAATAAATATGAAAAAAAACTTTGGTTGACCCGTTGGCCATAAATATGATCAATAGGTCAGATATGGACTACTGCGTGGCTAATTTAATATCCAAAGGAGTCTACAAGTGTGTAAATTCCAGAATCAGAACTCTTTGGCCCGAATAAAATGTTCAGTAGGTCACATATGGACTACGCATGCCTGATGTGACATCAAAATGATTCTATGAGAATAAACAGTAAAAAAAATAAAATAAAAAATTTGAGGACCTTTGGCCGGGAATGTTTTCAAATATGTCAAATATGGATGTCTGTATGGCTGATGTAACATCAAAATTTCTCAAAGAGTATGTAGAGAAATTCAATGTTCATGGACTTTTTGGCCAGAAATATGTTCAATAGGTCATATGTGGACTACTACAAAGGAGTCTACAAGTGTGTAAATTCCAGAATCAGAACTCTTTGGCCCGAATAAAATGTTCAGAAGGTCACATATGGACTACGCATGCCTGATGTAACATCAAAAGGAGTCTTTGAGAATAAACAGTAAAAAAAAATAAAAAAATAAAAAAACTATTTGAGGACACTTTGGCCGGGAATGTTTTTATTAGGTCAAATATGGATGTCTGTATGGCTGATGTAACATCAAAATTAGTCAAAGAGTATGTATAGAAAGTCCATTTTATCGGATAATTGGCCAGAAATATGTTCAATAGGTTAAATATGGACTTCAGTATGGCTGATGTTACTTCAACACTAATCAATGACGTTGAACATTGACAGAAAGCTATGTACAGAAAGCTAATGTTCAAGGACACTTTGGCCCGAAATATATTCAGTAGGTCAAGTTTGGCTGATTACATTGTATACTGTTTGGCTGATTTAACATCAGAAGGGTAAGAGAATTTTACCTAAGAGAATAAAAAACCTTTTCCGGACAATCGGCCAGAAATATGATCAATAGGTCAGATTTGGATTACTGCATGGATGTTTGTTGCATTGCTTTTGCATAAAAGATCTAACTTGTTCTTGTGTGCAATGAAACGAAAACAAATAACATATGTTTATTCAATTCATTGCATACTACAAATAACTATTAATTTGTAGATTTAAGTGAAATTACAAGCGCATTAGCGTTGTGAATTGCGGTATAAAAAGCCGTGCACTTGTTGTGTTGCAATGCATACCTGAACAAATTCATTCCGCTGATCAATGAACATGTAACATTTTTGATTTTGCATAGCACACTATCTAACGTTGTGCAGTTAGGAATAACATATAAACTATGCACGTGTTGCATTGCAATACATATTAGAACTAACTAATTTCGATGTGCGTTGGAGGTATGTCATTTGTGCTTTTGCATTGCAAGAAATATCTAACTTGTTCCTCTGTACAATGAAAAGAAAAAACAATGTGCTTTCGCATTGCATTAAATACTACACTTAAAAATTCATTTTGAATGTAAGTTAAATCATTGCATTAGCAGTTCCATTGAAATGCATACAATAACTAACTCATTCTGTTGTTGCATTGCAATGCATTGCAGAACTAACTCATTTCGATGTGCATTGGAGAGATAACATTTGTGCTTTTGCATTGCATAAAATATCGATCTTGTTCCTCTGTGCAATGAATAGAAAAAACAATGTGCTTTCGCATTGCATTAAATACTACACAACAATTAAATTTGAATGTAAGGGAAATCATTGCATTAGCAGTTCCCTTGAAATGCATTCAATAACTAACTCGTTCTGTTGTTGCATTGCAATGCATTGCAGACCTAACTCATTTCGCAGTGCGTTGGAGAAATAACATTTGTGCTTTTGCATTGCATTGCATAAAATATCTAACTTGTTCCTCTGTGCAATGAATGGAAAAAACAATGTGCTTTCGCATTGCATTAAATACTACACCTAACTATTATGTATGGACGGAAATCATTGCATTAGCAGTTCTATTGAAATGCATACAATAACTAACTCGTTCTGTTGTTGCATTGCAATGCATTGCAGAACTAACTCATTTCGATGTGCATTGGAGAGATAACATTTGTGCTTTTGCATTGTGTTGCATAAAAAATCTAACTTGTTCCTCTGCAATGAAAAAAAAAACAATGTGCTTTTGCATTGCATTAAATACTACACCTAACTATTATATATTGAAGTGAAATCATTGCATTAGCAGTTCCATTGAAATGCATACAATAACTAACTCGTTCTGTTGTTGCAATGCAATGCATTGCAGACTTAACTCATTTTGATATGCATTGGAGAGATAAAATTTATCATTTTGCGTTGCATGAAATATCTAACTTGTTCCTCTGTGCAATGAATAGAAAAAACAATGTGCTTTCGCATTGCATTAAATACTACTCCTAATTATTATATATGGAAGGTAAATCATTGCATTAGCAGTTCCATTGAAATGCATACAATAACTAACTCGTTCTGTTGTTGCAATGCAATGCATTGCAGACTTAACTCATTTTGATATGCATTGGAGAGATAAAATTTGTCATTTTGCGTTGCATGAAATATCTAACTTGTTCCTCTGTGCAATGAAAAGAAAAAACAATGTGCTTTCGCATTGCATTAAATACTACAACTAACTATTCATTTTGTATGAAAGGAAAATCATTGCATTAGCAGTTCCAATGAAATGCATACAATAACTAACTCGTTCGGTTTTTACATTGCAATGCATTGCAGAACTATCTCATTTCGATCTGCATTGGAGAGATAACATTTGTGCTTTTGCATTGCATTGCATAAAATATCTAACTTGTTCCTCTGTGCAATGAATAGAAAAAACATTGTGCTTTTGCATTGCATTAAATTGTACACTTAACTATTCATTTTGAATGTAAGGGAATAAATTGCATTAGCAGTTCCATTGAAATGCATCAAATAACTAACTCGTTCGGTTGTTGCATTGCAATGCATTGCAGAACTGACTCATTTCGATGTGCATTGGAGAGATAACATTTGTGCTTTGGCATTGCATTGCATGAAATATCTAACTTGTTCCTCTGCAATGAATAGAAAAAACAATGTGCTTTCGCATTGCACTAAAAAACTACAACTAACTATTTATTTTGTATGGAAGGGAAATCATTGCATTAGCAGTTCCATTGAAATGCATACAATAACTAACTCATTCTGTTTTTGCATTGCAATGATAGCAAAATATTTTATTTCGATGTGCATTGGAGAGATAACGTGTGCTTTTGCATTGCAAAAATATCTAACTTGTAGAAACTTGTAGCTTCCTCTGTGCAATGAAAAGAAAAAAAACAACATATGTGCTTTTGCATTGCATTAATACTACAACTAACTATTCATTTTGCATGGAAGGGCATTGCAAAGCATTATAAAGCATACAATAACTAACTCATTCTGTTGTGTATCGAAAAGATAACATGTGTTGTTACATTGCATTGCACACACGATCTAACGTAAAATTGAAGAATAACACATACGTTTTATTGAAATGCATTCAAGGTCTAACTTATCCCGTTGTGTATTTGCATTTGCATTTCATAAAGGATGTACTGTAACTTTCCTTTTTTTGCATTGAAAAGATAACGTGTGCTTTCGCATTGCATTGAAAATACTACAACTCACATTCATTTCTGTATTGAAGGGAGAAATCATTGCATGAGCAATGCAAAAGCATTACAATTGTACAACGATAATATGTCTGCTGTTTTTAAAGCGTTGTGCATTAAAGAATAATATATAATGCCATGCGTTTGTCGAATTTAAAAAACAATACCAAAACTAACTCATTCCGTCATGCATTGGAAGAGGTAACATTTTTTCTTTTGCATTGAGTATGCAATGAGTACATCAGCCACACAATCTTACGTTGTGTCATTGCATCTGCATATAACAATATGTATACAACAACTCATTCCTATGTGCAATAAAGCGATAATATGTGCTGTTCCACTGTTTTGCAGATATAAATATTTTTCTGTTCTAGAACAATGCATCAATGCATCAATGATCTAACATTCCGATTTGCATTGCATTGCATAAAAGACCTAACTTTTTCCTCTGTGCATTGAAGACAAAATGTTCTGTTGCATTGCACACAAATTCTTACGTGGTGCATTGAGAAACTACATATAAGTCGTTCTTGGATAACAACATATAAGAATAATGATATCCTTCTGAGGATAATGACACTTGTTGAATTGCAAAGCATACCAGAACTAACTCGAAATTAGTTGCATTGCATTGAAGAGATAACAGGAGTGCTTTCGCGTTGCATTGTATACAACAACTAACTTGATTTAGTGTGCTGAAGAGCAAAAAAACATTACATTGGTTGCTTTACAATGTATTGTGCTGATTTGCAAGAAAGAACAATTTCCTTCTGGTGTGGAATGAAAGATATCATCACACAACATAATTCTCAAGTGTACAACGGCCAATGTATTCTTACATGCAAGCGTTAGATCATTTTCTATGCAATGCACAAAGGAATGTAACATAATTGGAATTAACACAAAGGAATTTAGCAATAAGGTAATTTGACCTGTTGAACATATTTCTGGCCAAAGAGTACAAAAAAGTTGTTTTATTCTTTTTATATTGATTGACTCCGTAATGATGTTACATCAGTTCTCTAAGAATAAATCAGCCAAGCAGTAGTCCATATTTGACCTGTTGAACATAATTCTGGCAAAAGGGTCCAAAGGTTTTCTCAAAGAGTCCTTTGTCCTTAATAAGTCAGGCTTCCTGTTCGCGAGCTATTAGGAAGTTGCAGGAAGAAGGTAAAACAAAGAGATTCACCATTAACAAACAAATCATTATTTGTATAATTTACATTCACCTTTTCTGGTGGATATTTTGTATATATTTACAGGCGCAAAAGGCTAAGCCGACAAACATGAGTCGCAATGGAATGTGCACCTTCCATTTGACACATGTGTGAGACAAAACAGAGAATAAAATTATCTTGAAACAACACCCATTGTTTGGTTCTTTGAATGGAAAGTTATAAACCAATTATTGCATTTACTCCTTTTAATGTTATATCAGGCATACATAATTCACATGTGACCTAATGAAATCTTTTTGAGACAAAGAGTTGTTCTTGAACTTTCTATAAATACTTTTTCTAATTTTAAAAGTACTATTTGGCCGGAAATATGCTCAATAGGCGTGCTGAATATGGACTACTGCTTGAGTGATCTAATATCAGAAGGAGTCTATGAGAATATTCAAGAACAAATACTATTTGGCCAGAAATTCAGATTTTTTTTTCAATAGGTCAAAATTGGACTTCTGTATGGCTGATATAACATCAGAATAATATACTCATCAAAGAAGTTTAAGACAATTTGAGGACCCGTTAGACAGGAATGTGTTCAGTATCAAAAAGAGTCTATGAGTATGCGGCTGATGTAAGATCAGAAGGAGTCAGATAGAATGTATAAAAAGTTCAAGGTCAAGTACTCTTCGGCCGAAATATGTTCAGTGGATCAAATATGGATTTATCTTTGGCTGATTTATAACATCAGAAGGAGTCTAAAAAAAAACTTTTGTTGACCCGTTGGCAAGAAATATGATCAATAGGTTAAATATGGACTACTGCATGGCTAATTCAATATCCAAAGGAGTCTACAAATGTGTATAGGAAGTTCCAGATCCAGAAGTCTTTGGCCCGAATAAAATGTTCAGAAGGTGACATATGGACTACGCATGCCTGATGTAACATTAAAAGGAGTATTTGAGAATAAACAGTAAAAAAAAAAAAAAAAAAAATTTTTTTTCTTTGGGCGGGAATGTTTTCAATATGTCAAATATGGATGTCTGTATGGCTGATGTAACATCAAAATTAGTCAAAGAGTATTTATAGGAATTCAATGACTTTTTGGCCAGAAATATGTTCAGTAGGTCAAATTGGACTTCTATATGGCTGATGTAACATCAAAAGAATCAATGAGTATTTACAAAAAGCTACTGTTCAAGGACACTTTGTCCCGAAATATGTTCAAAATGTCAGATATGGACTTCTGTATGGCAGATTTAACATCAAAATTAGTCAAAGAGTATTTATTGGAATTCAATGTTCATGGACTTTTTGGCCAGAAAATATGTTCAGTAGGTAAATTTGGACTTCTATATGGGTGACGTAACATCAAAAAGAATCAATGAGTATGTACAGAAAGCTAATGTTCAAGGACACTGGCCCGAAATATGTTCAAAATGTCAGATATGGACTTCTGTATGGCTGATGTAACATCAAAAAGAGTCAATGAGTATGTATAGAAAGTCAATATTAATGGGCACATTGGCCAGAAATATGTTCAATATTGACTACTGCTTGGCTGATGTAAGATAAGAAAGGGGTCAAATAGAATGTATAAAAAGTTCACGGTCAAGTACTCTTCAGTCAGAAATATGTTCAGTAGGTCACATATTGACTACGCATGCCTGATGTAACATCAAAAGGAGTCTTTGAGAATAAACAGTAAAAAAAATAAAAAAAATAAAAAAAATATTTGAGGACACTTTGGCCGGGAATGTTTTTATTAGGTCAAATATGGATGTCTGTATGGCTGATGTAACATCAAAATTAGTCAAAGAGTATGTATAGGAATTCAATGTTTTTTGGCCAGAAATATGTTCAGTATGTCAATTTGGACTTCTATATGGCTGATGTAACATCAAAAAGAATCAATGAGTATGTACAGAAAGCTAATGTTCAAGGACACTTTGGCCCGAAATATGTTCAAAATGTCAGATATGGAATTCTCTATGGCTGATGTAACATCAAAAAGAGTCAATGAGTATGTATAGAAAGTCAATATTAATGGGCACATTGGCCAGAAATATGTTCAATATTGACTACTGCTTGGCTTGATGTAAGATAAGAAAGGGGTCAAATAGAATGTATAAAAAGTTCACGGTCAAGTACTCTTCAGTCAGAAATATGTTCAGTAGGTCACATATGGACTACGCATGCCTGATGTAACATCAAAAGGAGTCTTTGAGAATAAACAGTAAAAAAAAAAAAAAATAAAAAAAAAATATTTGAGGACACTTTGGCCGGGAATGTTTTTATTAGGTCAAATATGGATGTCTGTATGGCTGATGTAACATCAAAATTAGTCAAAGAGTATGTATAGGAATTCAATGTTTTTTGGCCAGAAATATGTTCAGTATGTCAATTTGGACTTCTATATGGCTGATGTAACATCAAAAAGAATCAATGAGTATGTACAGAAAGCTAATGTTCAAGGACAATTTGGCCCGAAATATGTTCAAAATGTCAGATATGGACTTCTGTATGGCTGATGAACATCAAAAAGAGTCAATGAGTATGTATAGAAAGTCAATATTAATGGGCACATTGGCCAGAAATATGTTCAATATGGACTACTGCTTGGCTGATGTAAGATCAGAAGGAGTCAAAAAGAATGTATAAAAAGTTCACGGTCAAGTACTCTTCAGCCAGAAATATGTTCATTAGGTCAAATATGGACTTCTGTATGGCTGATATAACATAAAAAAGAGTCACTTAGTATGTATAGAAAGTCAATATTTATAGACACTTTGGCCAGAAATATGTTCAATGGGTCAAATATGGATTTCTCTATGGCTGATTTAACATCAGAAGGAGTCTAAGAATGAATATGAAAAAAAACTTTTGTTGACCCGTTGGCCATAAATATGATCAATAGGTCAGATATGGACTACTGCATTGCTAATTAAATATCCAAAGGGGTCTACATGTGTGTAAGTTTCAGAATCAGAACTCTTTGGCCCGAATAAAATGCTCAGAAGGTCACATATGGACTACGCATGCCTGATGTAACATCAAAAGGAGTCTTTGAGAATAAACAGTCAAAAAAATAAAAAAATAAAAATAAATTTGAGGACACTTTGGCCGGGAATGTTTTTATTAGGTCAAATATGGATGTCTGTATGGCTGATGTAACATCAAAATTAGTCAAAGAGTATGTATAGGAATTCAATGTTTTTTGGCCAGAAATATGTTCAGTATGTCAATTTGGACTTCTATATGGCTGATGTAACATCAAAAAGAATCAATGAGTATGTACAGAAAGCTAATGTTCAAGGACACTTTGGCCCGAAATATGTTCAAAATGTCAGATATGGACTTCTCTATGGCTGATGTAACATCAAAAAGAGTCAATGAGTATGTATAGAAAGTCAATATTAATGGGCACATTGGCCAGAAATATGTTCAATATGGACTACTGCTTGGCTGATGTAAGATCAGAAGGAGTCAAAAAGAATGTATAAAAAGTTCACGCTCAAGTACTCTTCAGCCAGAAATATGTTCAGTAGGTCAAATATGGACTTCTGTATGGCTGATATAACATAAAAAAGAGTCACTTAGTATGTATAGAAAGTCAATATTTATAGACACTTTGGCCAGAAATATGTTCAATGGGTCAAATATGGATTTCTCTATGGCTGTTTTAACATCAGAAGGAGTCTTAGAATAAATATGAAAAAAAACTTTGGTTGACCCGTTGGCCATAAATATGATCAATAGGTCAGATATGGACTACTGCGTGGCTAATTTAATATCCAAAGGAGTCTTCAAGTGTGTAAATTCCAGAATCAGAACTCTTTGGCCCGAATAAAATGTTCAGTAGGTCACATATGGACTACGCATGCCTGATGTAACATCAAAATGATTCTATGAGAATAAACAGTAAAAAAAAAAAAAAAAAAAAATTTGAGGACCTTTGGCCGGGAATGTTTTCAAATAAGTCAAATATGGATGTCTGTATGGCTGATGTAACATCAAAATTTCTCAAAGAGTATGTAGAGAAATTCAATGTTCATGGACTTTTTGGCCAGAAATATGTTCAATAGGTCATATGTGGACTACTGCTTGGGTGATGTAAGATCAGGAGTCAAAAAGAATGTATAAAAAGTTCAAGGTCAAGTACTCTTCGGCCAGAAATATGTTCAGTTGGTCAAACATGGACTTCTGTATGGCTGATTTAACATCAAAAAGAGTCAATGAGTATGTATGGAAAGTTAATATTCAAGGACACTCGGCCAGAAATATGTTCAATGGGTCAAATATGGATTTCTCTATGGCTGATTTATCATCAGAAGGAGTCTAAGAATGAATATGAAAAAAAACTTTTGTTGACCCGTTGGCCATAAATATGATCAATAGGTCAGATATGGACTACTGCGTGGCTAATTTAATATCCAAAGGAGTCTACAAGTGTGTAAATTCCAGAATCAGAACTCTTTGGCCCGAATAAAATTTTCAGTAGGTTACATATGGACTACGCATACCTGATGTAACATCAAAATGATTCTTTGAGAATAAACAGTAAAAAAAAAAAAAAAAAAAATTTGAGGACCTTTGGCCGGGAATGTTTTCAAATATGTAAAATATGGATGTCTGTATGGCTGATGTAACATCAAAATTTCTCAAAGAGTATGTAGAGAAATTCAATGTTCATGGACTTTTTGGCCAGAAATATGTTCAATAGGTCATATGTGGACTACTGCTTGGGTGATGTAGATCAGGAGTCAAAAAGAATGTATAAAAAGTTCAAGGTCAAGTACTCTTCGGCCAGAAATATGTTCAGTTGGTCAAACATGGACTTCTGTATGGCTGATTTAACATCAAAAAGAGTCAATGAGTATGTATGGAAAGTTAATATTCAAGGACACTCGGCCAGAAATATGTTCAATGGGTCAAATATGGATTTCTCTATGGCTGATTTAACATCAGAAGGAGTCTAAGAATGAATATGAAAAAAAACTTTTGTTGACCCGTTGTCCATAAATATGATCAGTAGGTCAGATATGAACTACTGCATTGCTAATTAAATATCCAAAGGGGTCTACATGTGTGTAAGTTTCAGAATCAGAACTCTTTGGCCCGAATAAAATGCTCAGAAGGTCACATATGGACTACGCATGCCTGATGTAACATCAAAAGGAGTCTTTGAGAATAAACAGTAAAAAAATAAAAAAATAAAAATAAATTTGAGGACACTTTGGCCGGGAATGTTTTTATTAGGTCAAATATGGATGCCTGTAAGGCTGATGTAACATCAAAATTAGTCAAAGAGTATGTATAGAAATTCAATGTTCATGGATTTTTTGGCCAGACATTTGTTCAGTAGGTCAAATTTGGACTTCTATATGGCTGATGTAACATCAAAAAGAATCATTGAGTATGCACAGAAAGCTAATGTTCAAGGACATTTTGGCCCGAAATATGTTCAGTAGGTCAAATATGGACTTCTGCATTGCTGATTTAACATCAAAAAGAGTCAATGAGTATGTATGGAAAGTTAATGTTCAAGGACACTCGGCCAGAAATATGTTCAATGGGTCAAATACGGATTTCTCTATGGCTGATTTAACATAAGAAGGAGTCTAAAAATGAACATTAAAAAAAAACTTTTGTTGACCCGTTGGCTAGAAATATGACCAATAGGTCAGATATGGACTAGTGCATGGCTAATTTAGTATCCAAAGGAGTCTACAAGTGTGGAAGTTCCAGAATCAGAACTCTTTGGCCCGAATACAAATGTTCAGGTGGTCACATATGGACTACGCATGCCTGATGTAACATTAAAAGGAGTCTTTGAGAATAAACAGTAAGAAAAAAAAAAAAAAAAAAAAAAAAAAAAATTTGAGGACCTTTGGGCGGGAATGTTTTCAATACGTCAAATATGGATGTCTGTATGGCTGATGTAACATCAAAATGAGTCAAAGAGTATTTATAGGAATTCAATGTTCATGGACTTTTTGGCCAGAAATATGTTCAGTAGGTCAAATTGGACTTCTATATGGCTGATGTAACATCAAAAAGAATCAATGAGTATTTACAAAAAGCTAATGTTCAAGGACACTTTGTCCCGAAATATGTTCAAAATGTCAGATATGGACTTCTGTATGGCAGATGTAACATCAAAATTAGTCAAAGAGTATTTATTGGAATTCAATGTTCATGGACTTTTTGGCCAGAAATATGTTCAGTAGGTAAATTTGGACTTCTATATGGCTGACGTAACATCAAAAAGAATCAATGAGTATGTACAAAAAGCTAATGTTCAAGGACACTGGTCCGAAATATGTTCAAAATGTCAGATATGGACTTCTGTATGGCTGATGTAACATCAAAAAGAGTCAATGAGTATGTATAGAAAGTCAATATTAATGGGCACATTGGCCAGAAATATGTTCAATGTTGACTACTGCTTGGCTGATGTAAGATAAGAAAGGGGTCAAATAGAATGTATAAAAAGTTCACGGTCAAGTACTCTTCAGTCAGAAATATGTTCAGTAGGTCAAATATGGACTACGCATGCCTGATGTAACATCAAAAGGAGTCTTTGAGAATAAACAGTAAAAAAATAAATAAAAAAAAATAAAAAAAAAATATTTGAGGACACTTTGGCCGGGAATGTTTTTATTAGGTCAAATATGGATGTCTGTATGGCTGATGTAACATCAAAATTAGTCAAAGAGTATGTATAGAAAGTCAATTTTATCGGATAATTGGCCAGAAATATGTTCAATAGGTTAAATATGGACTTCAGTATGGCTGATGTTACTTCAACACTAATCAATGACGTTGAACATTGACAGAAAGCTATGTACAGAAAGCTAATGTTCAAGGACACTTTGGCCCGAAATATATTCAGTAAGTCAAGTTTGGCTGATTACATTGTATACTGTTTGGCTGATTTAACATCAGAAGGGTAAGAGAATTTTACCTAATGGTGCGTTCACACCGGACGCGAATAGCGCGTCAGGCACGAGCGATTTCAATGTTAAGTCAATGCAAAGACGCGTTACGCGCGTAAAAAATTCCTGCGGCGAGAATGAGGCGTAGAGTGCGGCGCGGTAGACGCGAATACGCCTCATTCGCGCGTCAAGGTCGCGCGAATGGCGCGAGTTGAGCGTCTGGCGCGTTAATGCTGTGTTCACACTGGACTCGAATAGCGCGTCAAGTTCGCGCGAATGGCGCAAATTGAGCGTCTGGCGCGTTACGCGCGAATGATTTATGTAGTGCTTTTTGTGCATTCACGCGTTTGACGCGAATTCGCGCCTGCCGCCCGAGTTGAAAAATTTGAACTTCTGCGACAATTCGCGCCTGGTCGAGGCCTGGATCGGAGAGGACAACCACCTCCAGGACCAGGGACACCCCAAAGAACAATCAGGGGAGACAGTGACAGGTGTGTTTCCAATAAAGACACATTACAAGGCATATTATATGTTATGTTTACAGATGAAGAAATGTAATCTCTCTGAGTATTGTTACCAATGTGTCGTATTAATATTTTCTTGACAGAACCATATCAGAGATTTTGAACCATATCTCCTTCTCCTGTCTCCCCAGCCCCTTTTTATTCCTGTCTCTAAATTTTTTTTCTGTTCTTACTATTTCTTTTACAATTTTCCTTAATAAATTATTTTACAATATGTTTAAATGCCTGGTGTGGTTCTATGCACAACAAAGCTAATATTTTATCACATAACTTGTTTTTTTTTATATACGAGACGTATTCATTTTGTATTTAATGCTATTTATTCCATATCTAAATATAGATTACATGAAACATCATTGTAATGTGTGATGGCAATTTTATGATATTCATTGCTCTTTAGTAAAATATAGATGATTCAAAGAATGTCACATGTGTGTCTCTCACTTGTAGTGAGAGAAGATTCTGTTTATGAAATGAATGTATGTTTATACACCTGAAGTGAAGGAGCGAGACACTGAGAACGGCTGGGCAGAGGTCAGAGGTCATCTAGTTTGGGTGAGGGCTTAAGGGTCAACTAGTGATAAATTGAAGCTAGCAGTAATGAGTCCTTGGTCTGTGGAAAACTACTAAGAAGAGCAACTTCTGGGTCTCACTCACTTCACAGTGTAACTTCTGTGTGGTGACGGCTGACGGGGAACTTCTTGCAAGAATAAATCATTTTATAAAATCTCATTTGATTCAGAGTGTCTCTTATGCAGTGATGATGTTTAAAAAGACATTTTTGCCACAACAAATGTAGACAACCAACAACAACAACAACAAAAAAAGGTTAATTACTTTTGGAGGCTGGCTCCATTTATTTATAAAAAAAAAAAACCTTGTATACAAACATGGAAAACCTGTAATTTTGCAAAGGTTAGTGACTCAGAGTTTAAACTTAATACATGTGCATGTTGTGTAAACTGCAAGTAGAACGATGGAGAACGTTCCCTTGTAGTTGTGGAACTGGGATCCTGAGTTGGGGGGTGCCTTTATCACCACATGCTTCCCATCCACCGCTCCAACGCACAGAGGGAAGTTCCACCGCTCCTGAAACCCCTCTGCGATGGACCCCCAGTCATCGGTGGTGGGCACAGCCATGTAGCCCTCCACAAGGCAGTCCCAGATGGCAGTCACTACCTGGGCAACGATCTGGCACACTGTGGAGACACCAACCCTGTAGCTGGACGCTATCGTCCTGAATGAGTCCCCAGTGGCAAGAAACCTAGAAAACATTGTTATAAATATTATTACAAGTACACTTGTAGTTTCATATTCAACAAGTATACTATTAAATGCTTTATGGTATATTAAAATGCCAATAATCAAGCACTATTGCTTACAGATAGAGATATTTAATTTCTAGGTTAATTTCTAGGTTATAGCAGTTAACTCAGTCAGTATCACTAGAAAGATCACTGTGTTTATACAGAACAACATGATGTTGCAGGCCCCGTGCAGAAAACCTTGTTTACAGATTAGAAAGTCCTGTGAAAACAGGGAAAATTGAAGAGACAGAAGCAAACGTGTGTGCGTCGCACATAATCTCCAGCAGCTGTGAGGGCGCCGGCGCAATACAGCTCCTCCTTCCCAGTCCTCAGTTCACTTTTTAAAATAAAAGTCCCGATCTCTCAGACCCAAATAATGGTCTATTAAAATGAGCAAATTTAAGAAAATAATTGATTTCACCCAGAACCACAAATTGACATATTTTAGGATGTCACAATGACAGTATCACGTCTGCCAAGAGAATATGTGAATGTCTAGGTTATAGCAGTTAACCATGCAGTAACTCAGTAACTGTTATCACTAGAAAGATCACTGTGTTTATACAGAAAAACATGACAGTATTACGTCTGCCAAGATAATATTTTAATTTCTATGTTATGTCTAACGTTAGGTTATAGTTAACTGAGTATCACTAGAAAGAGCACCAACAGTGGTAGCCTATCCGTAGCCTACCACAGTTTTTAAAGAACATTGATAGCATAGCATATGTTAGCATATTGAATATAGCCTACTGTATTTAAAGTATCATACATTTACTAACCGAAGACAGATGGACAGGCGCTCCGCAGCTGGGATAGATCGCCTGTAGTTGGTGTTCTGGAGGGTGATCCTCGCTCCGATGCGGGACAGCAGGTCATCAAACTGTGTGCGAGACAGGCGGAAGTACCGCTGAAAGCGGCCGTCATCCAGGCGCAGCTCCTGGAGCAAATGGTGAAACTCGCCAAACTGGGTCCGCCTCCGAAGGGTCTGGTGGATCCAAATACGGCGACGATGACCCCTACGCCGCTGTTCTGCTCTCCAGAGCAAGTACAGAGCGGTGACTCTCTCGATAAATGATCGATCAACATCACACATCTTGTAAAAAGATAGCCGTCAACGGGTTTCGAAACTTTTGAAACTTTCGCCTCTGACGCGCGTAAATTTCGCCTCAAATTTGTTTTTACGCGCGTTCATTTCGCTCTTGACGCGCGAATGGACACAAAGTGATCAAGCGTCAAACTAGACGCGGCAGGCGCGAATTTGACGCGCTATTCGCGTCCGGTGTGAACGCACAGTAAGAGAATAAAAAACCTTTTCCGGACAATCGGCCAGAAATATGATCAATAGGTCAGATTTGGATTACTGCATGGATGTTTGTTGCATTGCTTTTGCATAAAAGATCTAACTTGTTCTTGTGTGCAATGAAACGAAAACAAATAACATATGTTTATTCAATTCATTGCATACTACAAATAACTATTAATTTGTAGATTTAAGTGAAATTACAAGCGCATTAGCGTTGTGCATTGCGGTATAAAAAGCCGTGCACTTGTTGTGTTGCAATGCATACCTGAACAAATTCATTCCGCTGATCAATGAACATGTAACATTTTTGATTTTGCATAGCACACTATCTAACGTTGTGCAGTTAGGAATAACATATAAACTATGCACGTGTTGCATTGCAATACATATTAGAACTAACTAATTTCGATGTGCGTTGGAGGTATGTCATTTGTGCTTTTGCATTGCAAGAAATATCTAACTTGTTCCTCTGTACAATGAAAAGAAAAAACAATGTGCTTTCGCATTGCATTAAATACTACACTTAAAAATTCATTTTGAATGTAAGTTAAATCATTGCATTAGCAGTTCCATTGAAATGCATACAACAACTAACTCATTCTGTTGTTGCATTGCAATGCATTGCAGAACTAACTCATTTCGATGTGCATTGGAGAGATAACATTTGTGCTTTTGCATTGCATAAAATATCGATCTTGTTCCTCTGTGCAATGAATAGAAAAAACAATGTGCTTTCGCATTGCATTAAATACTACACAACAATTAAATTTGAATGTAAGGGAAATCATTGCATTAGCAGTTCCCTTGAAATGCATTCAATAACTAACTCGTTCTGTTGTTGCATTGCAATGCATTGCAGACCTAACTCATTTCGATGTGCGTTGGAGAAATAACATTTGTGCTTTTGCATTGCATTGCATAAAATATCTAACTTGTTCCTCTGTGCAATGAATGGAAAAAACAATGTGCTTTCGCATTGCATTAAATACTACACCTAACTATTATGTATGGACGGAAATCATTGCATTAGCAGTTCTATTGAAATGCATACAATAACTAGCTCGTTCTGTTGTTGCATTGCAATGCATTGCAGACCTAACTCATTTCGATGTGCATTGGAGAAATAACATTTGTGCTTTTGCAATGCATAAAATATCGATCTTGTTCCTCTGTGCAATGAATAGAAAAAACAATGTGCTTTCGCATTGCATTAAATACTACACAACAATTAAATTTGAATGTAAGGGAAATCATTGCATTAGCAGTTCCCTTGAAATGCATTCAATAACTAACTCGTTCTGTTGTTGCATTTCAATGCATTGCAGAACTAACTCATTTCGATGTGCATTGGAGAAATAACATTTGTGATTTTGCATTGCATCGCATAAAATATCTAACTTGTTCCTCTGTGCAATGAATAGAAAAAACAATGTGCTTTCGCATTGCATTAAATACTACACCTAACTATTATATATGGAAGGGAAATCATTGCATTGCAGTTCCATTGAAATGCAAACAATAACTAACTCGTTCTGTTGTTGCAATGCAATGCATTGCAGACTTAACTCATTTTGATATGCATTGGAGAGATAAAATTTGTCATTTTGCGTTGCATGAAATATCTAACTTGTTCCTCTGTGCAATGAATAGAAAAAACAATGTGCTTTCGCATTGCATTAAATACTACACTTAACTATTAATTTTGAATGTAAGGGGAATCATTGCATTAGCAGTTCCATTAAAATGCATACAATAACTAACTCGTTCTGTTGTTGCATTGCAATGCATTGCAGAACTAACTCATTTCGATGTGCATTGGAGAGATAACATTTGTGCTTTTGCATTGTGTTGCATAAAAAATCTAACTTGTTCCTCTGCAATGAAAAGAAAAAACAATGTGCTTTCGCATTGCATTAAATACTACAACTAACTATTCATTTTGAATGTAAGGGAAATGATTGCATTAGCAGTTCCGTTGAAATGCATACAATAACTAACTCATTCTGTTGTTGCATTGCAGAACTAACTCATTTCGATGTGCATTGGAGATATAACATTTGTGCTTTTGCATTGCAGTGCATAAAATATCTGACTTGTTCTTCTGTGCAATGAATAGAAAAAACAATGTGCTTTCGCATTGCATTATATACTAACAACAATTCATTTTGAATGTAAGGGAAATCATTGCATTAGCAGTTCCATTGAAATGCATACAATAACTAACATAGCATTAACAGATCCATTGAAATGCATTCAATAACTAACTCGTGCTGTTGTTGCATTTGCAGAACTAACTCATTTCGATGTGCATTGGAGAAATAACATTTGTGCTTTTGCATTGCATAAAATATCTAACTGGTTCCTCTGTGCAATGAATAGAAAAAAACAATGTGCTTTCGCATTGCATTAAATACTACACTTAAAAATTCATTTTGAATGTAAGGGAAATCCTTGCATTAGCAGTTCCATTGAAATGCATTCAATAACTAACTCATTCTGTTGTTGCATTGCGCATTGCAGTACTAAATCATTTCGATATGCATTGGAGAGATAACATTTGTGCTTTTGCATTGCATTGCATAAAATATCTAACTTGTTCTTCTTTGCAATGAATAGAAAAAACAATGTGCTTTCGAATTGCATTAAAACTACACTTAACTATTCATTTTGAATGTAAGGGAAATCATTGCAATAGAAGTTTCCTTGAAATGCATTCAATAACTAACTCGTTCTGTTGTTGCATTGCAATGCATTGCAGAACTAACTCATTTCGATGTGCATTGGAGAAATAACATTTGTGCTTTTGCAATGCATAAAATATCGAACTTGTTCCTCTGTGCAATGAATAGAAAAAACAATGTGCTTTCGCATTGCATTAAATACTACACTTAACTATTCATTTTGAATGTAAGGGAAATCATTGCATTAGCAGTTCCATTGAAATGCATACAACAACTAACTCATTCTGTTGTTGCATTGCAATGCATTGCAGAACTAAATCATTTCGATGTGCATTGGAGAGATAACATTTGTGTTTTTGCATTGCATTGCATAAAATATATAACTTGTTCTTTTGTGCAATGAATAGAAAAAACAATGTGCTTTCGCACTGCATTAAATACTACACTTAACTATTAATTTTGAATGTAAGGGAAATGATTGCATTAGCAGTTCCATTGAAATGCATTTAATAACTAACTCGTTCTGTTGTTGCATTGCAATGCATTGCAGAACTAACTCATTTAGATGTGCATTGGAGAGATAACATTTGTGCTTTTGCATTGCATTACATAAAATATCTAACTTGTTCTTTCTTTGCAATGAATAGAAAAAACAATGTGCTTTCGAATTGCATTAAATACTACATTTAACTATTCACTTTGAATGTAAGAGAAATCATTGAATCAGCAGTTCCCTTAAAATGCATTCAATAACTAACTCGTTCTGTTGTTCCATTGCAATGCATTGCAGAACTAACTCATTTCGATGTGCGTTGGAGAAATAACATTTGTGCTTTTGCATTGCATTGCATAAAATATCTAACTTGTTCCTCTGTGCAATGAATGGAAAAAACAATGTGCTTTCGCATTGCATTAAATACTACACCTAACTATTATTTATGGACGGAAATCATTGCATTAGCAGTTCTATTGAAATGCATACAATAACTAACTCGTTCTGTTGTTGCATTACAATGCATTACAGACCTAACTCATTTCGATGTGCATTGGAGAAATAACATTTGTGCTTTTGCAATGCAAAAAATATCGATCTTGTTCCTCTGTGCAATGAATAGAAAAAAACAATGTGCTTTCGCATTGCATTAAATACTACACTTAAAAATTCATTTTGAATGTAAGGGAAATCATTGCATTAGCAGTTCCATTGAAATGCATTCAATAACTAACTCATTCTGTTGTTGCATTGCAATGCATTGCAGAACTAAATCATTTCGATGTGCATTGGAGAAATAACATTTGTGCTTTTGCATTGCATTGCATAAAATATCTAACTTGTTCTTTCTTTGCAATGAATAGAAAAAACATTGTGCTTTCGAATTGCATTAAATACTACATTGAACTATTCATTTTGAATGTAAGAGAAATCATTGCATTAGCAGTTCCCTTAAAATGCATTCAATAACTAACTCGTTCTGTTGTTCCATTGCAATGCATTGCAGAACTAACTCATTTCGATGTGCGTTGGAAAAATAACATTTGTGCTTTTGCATTGCATTGCATAAAATATCTAACTTGTTCCTCTGTGCAATGAATGGAAAAAACAATGTGCTTTCGCATTGCATTAAATACTACACCTAACTATTATGTTTGGACGGAAATCATTGCATTAGCAGTTCTATTGAAATGCATACAATAACTAACTCGTTCTGTTGTTGCATTGCAATGCATTACAGACCTAACTCATTTCGATGTGCATTGGAGAAATAACATTTGTGCTTTTGCAATGCATAAAATATCGATCTTGTTCCTCTTTGCAATGAATAGAAAAAACAATGTGCTTTCGCATTGCATTAAATACTACACAACAATTAAATTTGAATGTAAGGGAAATCATTGCATTAGCAGTTCCCTTGAAATGCATTCAATAAATAACTCGTTCTGTTGTTGCATTGCAATGCATTGCAGAACTAACTCATTTCGATATGCATTGGAGAAATAACATTTGTGCTTTTGCAATGCATTAAATATCGAACTTGTTCCTCTGTGCAATGAATAGAAAAAAACAATGTGCTTTCGTATTGCATTAAATACTACACAACAATTCAATTTGAATGTAAGGGAAATCATTGCATTAGCAGTTCCCTTGAAATGCATTCAATAAATAACTCGTTCTGTTGTTGCATTGCAATGCATTGCAGAACTAACTCATTTCGATGTGCATTGGAGAGATAAAATGTGTCCTTCTGCGTTGCATGAAATATCTAACTTGTTCCTCTGTGCAAGGAATAGAAATAACAATGTGCTTTCGCATTGCATTAAATACTACACTTATCTATTCATTTTGAATGTAGGGAAATCATTGCATTAGCAGTTCCATTGAAATGCATTCAATAACTAACTCGTTCTGTTGTTGCATTGCAATGCATTGCAGAATTAACTCATTTCGATGTGCATTGGAGAGATAACATAGATAACATTTGTGCTTTTGCATTGCATTGCATAAAATATCTAACTTCTTCCTCTTTGCAAGGAATAGAAAAAACAATGTGCTTTCGCATTGCATTAAATACTACACTTAACTATTCATTTTGAATACAAGGGAAATCATTGCATTAGCAGTTCCATTGAAATGCATTCAATAACTAACTCGTTCTGTTGTTGCATTGCAATGCATTGCAGAACTAACTCATTTCGATGTGCATTGGAGAAATAACATTTGTGCTTTTGCAATGCATAAAATATCGAACTTGTTCCTCTGTGCAATGAATAGAAAAAACAATGTGCTTTCGCATTGCATTAAATACTACACTTAACTATTCATTTTGAATGTAAGGGAAATCATTGCATTAGCAGTTCCATTGAAATGCATACAATATCTAACTCATTCTGTTGTTGCATTGCAATGCATTACAGAACTAACTCATTTAGATGTTCATTGGAGAGATAACATTTGTGCTTTTGCATTGCATTGCATGAAATATCTAACTTGTTCTTTCTTTGCAATGAATAGAAAAAACAATGTGCTTTCGAATTGCATTAAATACTACATTTAACTATTCATTTTGAATGTAAGAGAAATCATTGCATTAGCAGTTCCCTTAAAATGCATTCAATAACTAACTCGTTCTGTTGTTCCATTGCAATGCATTACAGAACTAACTCATTTCGATGTGCGTTGGAGAAATAACATTTGTGCTTTTGCATTGCATTGCATAAAATATCTAACTTGTTCCTCTGTGCAATGAATGGAAAAAACAATGTGCTTTCGCATTGCATTAAATACTACACCTAACTATTATGTATGGACGGAAATCATTGCATTAGCAGTTCTATTAAAATGCATACAATAACTAACTCGTTCTGTTGTTGCATTGCAATGCATTGCAGACCTAACTCATTTCGATGTGCATTGGAGAAATAACATTTGTGCTTTTGCAAATGCATAAAATATCGATCTTGTTCATCTGTGCAATGAATAGAAAAAACAATGTGCTTTCGCATTGCATTAAATACTACACAACAATTAAATTTGAATGTAAGGGAAATCATTGCATTAGCAGTTCCCTTGAAATGCATTCAATAACTAACTCGTTCTGTTGTTGCATTGCAATGCATTGCAGAACTAACTCATTTCGATGTGCATTGGAGAAATAACATTTGTGATTTTGCATTGCATCGCATAAAATACCTAACTTGTTCCTCTGTGCAATGAATAGAAAAAACAATGTGCTTTCGCATTGCATTAAATACTACACCAAACTATTATATATGGAAGGGAAATCATAGCATTGCAGTTCCATTGAAATGCATATACAATAACTAACTCGTTCTGTTGTTGCAATGCAATGCATTGCAGACTTAACTCATTTTGATATGCATTGGAGAGATAAAATTTGTCATTTTGCGTTGCATGAAATATCTAACTTGTTCCTCTGTGCAATGAATAGAAAAAACAATGTGCTTTCGCATTGCATTAAATACTACACTTATCTATTCATTTTGAATGTAGAGAAATCATTGCATTAGCAGTTCCATTGAAATGCATTCAATAACTAACTCGTTCTGTTGTTGCATTGCAATGCATTGCAGAATCAACTCATTTCGATGTGCATTGGAGAGATAACATAGATAACATTTGTGCTTTTGCATTGCATTGCATAAAATATCTAACTTCTTCCTCTTTGCAAGGAATAGAAAAAACAATGTGCTTTCGCATTGCATTAAATACTACACTTAACTATTCATTTTGAATACAAGGGAAATCATTGCATTAGCAGTTCCATTGAAATGCATTCAATAACTAACTCGTTCTGTTGTTGCATTGCAATGCATTGCAGAACTAACTCATTTCGATGTGCATTGGAGAAATAACATTTGTGCTTTTGCAATGCATAAAATATCGAACTTTTTCCTCTGTGCAATGAATAGAAAAAACAATGTGCTTTCGCATTGCATTAAATACTACACTTAACTATTCATTTTGAATGTAAGGGAAATCATTGCATTAGCAGTTCCATTGAAATGCATACAATAACTAACTCATTCTGTTGTTGCATTGCAATGCATTGCAGAACTAAATCATTTCGATGTGCATTGGAGAGATAACATTTGTGTTTTTGCATTGCATTGCATAAAATATCTAACTTGTTCTTTTGTGCAATGAATAGAAAAAACAATGTGCTTTCGCACTGCATTAAATACTACACTTAACTATTCATTTTGAATGTAAGGGAAATGATTGCATTAGCAATTCCATTGAAATGCATTCAATAACTAACTCGTTCTGTTGTTGCATTGCAATGCATTGCAGAACTAACTCATTTAGATGTTCATTGGAGAGATAACATTTGTGCTTTTGCATTGCATTGCATAAAATATCTAACTTGTTCTTTCTTTGCAATGAATAGAAAAAACAATGTGCTTTCGAATTGCATTAAATACTACATTTAACTATTCATTTTGAATGTAAGAGAAATCATTGCATTAGCAGTTCCCTTAAAATGCATTCAATAACTAACTCGTTCTGTTGTTCCATTGCAATGCATTGCAGAACTAACTCATTTCGATGTGCGTTGGAGAAATAACATTTGTGCTTTTGCATTGCATTGCATAAAATATCTAACTTGTTCCTCTGTGCAATGAATGGAAAAAACAATGTGCTTTCGCATTGCATTAAATACTACACCTAACTATTATGTATGGACGGAAATCATTGCATTAGCAGTTCTATTGAAATGCATACAATAACTAACTCGTTCTGTTGTTGCATTGCAATGCATTGCAGACCTAACTCATTTCGATGTGCATTGGAGAAATAACATTTGTGCTTTTGCAATGCATAAAATATCGATCTTGTTCATCTGTGCAATGAATAGAAAAAACAATGTGCTTTCGCATTGCATTAAATACGACACAACAATTAAATTTGAATGTAAGGGAAATCATTGCATTAGCAGTTCCATTGAAATGCATACAATAACTAACTCGTTCTGTTGTTGCAATGCAATGCAATGCATTGCAGACTTAACTCATTTTGATATGCATTGGAGAGATAAAATTTGTCATTTTGCGTTGCATGAAATATCTAACTTGTTCCTCTGTGCAATGAAAAGAAAAAACAATGTGCTTTCGCATTGCATTAAATTCTACACTTAACTATTCATTTTGAATGTAAGGGAATAAATTGCATTAGCAGTTCCATTGAAATGCATCAAATAACTAACTCGTTCGGTTGTTGCATTGCAATGCATTGCAGAACTGACTCATTTCGATGTGCATTGGAGAGATAACATTTGTGCTTTGGCATTGCATTGCATGAAATATCTAACTTGTTCCTCTGCAATGAATAGAAAAAACAATGTGCTTTCGCATTGCACTAAAAAACTACAACTAACTATTTATTTTGTATGGAAGGGAAATCATTGCATTATCAGTTCCATTGAAATGCATACAATAACTAACTCATTCTGTTTTTGCATTGCAATGCATAGCAAAATATCTCATTTCGATGTGCATTGGAGAGATAACGTGTGCTTTTGCATTGCAAAAATATCTAACTTGTAGAAACTTGTAGCTTCCTCTGTGCAATGAAAAGAAAAAAAACAACATATGTGCTTTCGCATTGCATTAATACTACAACTAACTATTCATTTTGCATGGAAGGGCATTACAAAGCATTATAAAGCATACAATAACTAACTCATTCTGTTGTGTATCGAAAAGATAACATGTGTTGTTACATTGCATTGCACACACGATCTAACGTAAAATTGAAGAATAACACATACGTTTTATTGAAATGCATTCAAGGTCTAACTTATCCCGTTGTGTATTTGCATTTGCATTTCATAAAGGATGTACTGTAACTTTCCTTTTTTTGCATTGAAAAGATAACGTGTGCTTTCGCATTGCATTGAAAATACTACAACTCACATTCATTTCTGTATTGAAGGGAGAAATCATTGCATGAGCAATGCAAAAGCATTACAATTGTACAACGATAATATGTCTGCTGTTTTTAAAGCGTTGTGCATTAAAGAATAATATATAATGCCATGCGTTTGTCGAATTTAAAAAAACAATACCAAAACTAACTCATTCCCTCATGCATTGGAAGAGGTAACATTTTTTCTTTTGCATTGAGTATGCAATGAGTACATCAGCCACACAATCTTACGTTGTGTCATTGCATCTGCATATAACAATATGTATACAACAACTCATTCCTATGTGCAATAAAGAGATAATATGTGCTGTTCCACTGTTTTGCAGATATAAATATTTTTCTGTTCTAGAACAATGCATAAAAGATCTAACATTCCGATTTGCATTGCATTGCATAAAAGACCTAACTTTTTCCTCTGTGCATTGAAGACAAAATGTTCTGTTGCATTGCACACAAATTCTTACGTGGTGCATTGAGAAACTACATATAAGTCGTTCTTGGATAACAACATAAGAATAATGATATCCTTCTGAGGATAATGACACTTGTTGAATTGCAAAGCATACCAGAACTAACTCGAAATTAGTTGCATTGCATTGAAGAGATAACAGGAGTGCTTTCGCGTTGCATTGTATACAACAACTAACTTGATTTAGTGTGCTGAAGAGCAAAAAAACATTAACATTTACAATGTATTGTGCTGATTTGCAAGAAAGAACATTTTTCTTCTGGTGTGGAATGAAAGATATCATCACACAACATAATTCTCAAGTGTACAACGGCCAATGTATTCTTACATGCAAGCGTTAGATCATTTTCTATGCAATGCACAAAGGAATGTAACATAATTGGAATTAACACAAAGGAATTTAGCCATAAGGTAATTTGACCTGTTGAACATATTTCTGGCCAAAGAGTACAAAAAAAGTTGTTTTATTCTTTTTATATTGATTGACTCCGTAATGATGTTACATCAGTTCTCTAAGAATAAATCAGCCAAGCAGTAGTCCATATTTGACCTGTTGAACATAATTCTGGCAAAAGGGTCCAAAGGTTTTCTCAAAGAGTCCTTTGTCCTTAATAAGTCAGGCTTCCTGTTCGCGAGCTATTAGGAAATTGCAGGAAGAAGGTAAAACAAAGAGATTCACCATTAACAAACAAATCATTATTTGTATAATTTACATTCACCTTTTCTGGTGGATATTTTGTATATATTTACAGGCGCAAAAGGCTAAGCCGACAAACATGAGTCGCAATGGAATGTGCACCTTCCATTTGACACATGTGTGAGACAAAACAGAGAATAAAATTATCTTGAAACAACACCCATTGTTTGGTTCTTTGAATGGAAAGTTATATACCTCACTTTATCACATACTGATTATTGCATTTACTCCTTTTAATGTTATATCAGGCATACATAATTCACATGTGACCTAATGAAATCTTTTTGAGACAAAGAGTTGTTCTTGAACTTTCTATATATACTTTTTCTAATTTTAAAAGTACTATTTGGCCGGAAATATGCTCAATAGGCGTGCTCAATATGGACTACTGCTTGAGTGATCTAATATCAGAAGGAGTCTATGAGAATATTCAAGAACAAATACTATTTGGCCAGAAATTCAGATTTTTGGTATGGCTGATATAACATCAGAAGAATTAAATCAGAATGTGTAGAAAGTTTTAGACCGAGAACTCTTTGACCCAAAATATTTTCAGTAGGTCACATATGGACTATGTATTCCTAATATACTCATCAAAGAAGTTTAAGACAATTTGAGGACCCGTTAGACAGGAATGTGTTCAGTATCAAAAAGAGTCTATGAGTATGCGGCTGATGTAAGATCAGAAGGAGTCAGATAGAATGTATAAAAAGTTCAAGGTCAAGTACTCTTCGGCCGAAATATGTTCAGTGGATCAAATATGGATTTATCTGAGGCTGATTTATAACATCAGAAGGAGTCTAAAAAAAAACTTTTGTTGACCCGTTGGCAAGAAATATGATCAATGGGTTAAATATGGACTACTGCATGGCTAATTCAATATCCAAAGGAGTCTACAAGTGTGTATAGGAAGTTCCAGATCCAGAAGTCTTTGGCCCAAATAAAATGTTCAGTAGGTGACATATGGACTACGCGTGCCTGATGTAACATTAAAAGGAGTATTTGAGAATAAACAGTAAAAAAAAAAAAAAAAAAAAATGTTTTTTTTTTTGGGCGGGAATGTTTTCAATATGTCAAATATGGATGTCTGTATGGCTGATGTAACATCAAAATTAGTCAAAGAGTATTTATAGGAATTCAATGACTTTTTGGCCAGAAATATGTTCAGTAGGTCAAATTGGACTTCTATATGGCTGATGTAACATCAAAAAGAATCAATGAGTATTTACAAAAAGCTACTGTTCAAGGACACTTTGTCCCGAAATATGTTCAAAATGTCAGATATGGACTTCTGTATGGCAGATTTAACATCAAAATTAGTCAAAGAGTATTTATTGGAATTCAATGTTCATGGACTTTTTGGCCAGAAATATGTTCAGTAGGTAAATTTGGACTTCTATATGGCTGACGTAACATCAAAAAGAATCAATGAGTATGTACAGAAAGCTAATGTTCAAGGACACTGGCCCGAAATATGTTCAAAATGTCAGATATGGACTTCTGTATGGCTGATGTAACATCAAAAAGAGTCAATGAGTATGTATAGAAAGTCAATATTAATGGGCACATTGGCCAGAAATATGTTCAATATTAACTACTGCTTGGCTGATGTAAGATAAGAAAGGGGTCAAATAGAATGTATAAAAAGTTCACGGTCAAGTACTCTTCAGTCAGAAATATGTTCAGTAGGTCACATATGGACTACGCATGCCTGATGTAACATCAAAAGGAGTCTTTGAGAATAAACAGTAAAAAAAAAAAAAAATAAAATAAAAAAATATTTGAGGACACTTTGGCCGGGAATGTTTTTATTAGGTCAAATATGGATGTCTGTATGGCTGATGTAACATTAAAATTAGTCAAAGAGTATGTATAGGAATTCAATGTTTTTTGGCCAGAAATATGTTCAGTATGTCAATTTGGACTTCTATATGGCTGATGTAACATCAAAAAGAATCAATGAGTATGTACAGAAAGCTAATGTTCAAGGACACTTTGGCCCGAAATATGTTCAAAATGTCAGATATGGACTTCTGTATGGCTGATGTAACATCAAAAAGAGTCAATGAGTATGTATAGAAAGTCAATATTAATGGGCACATTGGCCAGAAATATGTTCAATATGGACTACTGGTTAGCTGATGTAAGATCAGAAGGAGTCAAAAAGAATGTATAAAAAGTTCACGGTCAAGTACTCTTCAGCCAGAAATATGTTCAGTAGGTCAAATATGGACTTCTGTATGGCTGATATAACATAAAAAAGAGTCACTTTGTATGTATAGAAAGTCAATATTTATAGACACTTTGGCCAGAAATATGTTCATTGGGTCAAATATGGATTTCTCTATGGCTGATTTAACATCAGAAGGAGTCTAAGAATAAATATGAAAAAAAACTTTGGTTGACCCGTTGGCCATAAATATGATCAATAGGTCAGATATGGACTACTGCGTGGCTAATTTAATATCCAAAGGAGTCTACAAGTGTGTAAATTCCAGAATCAGAACTCTTTGGCCCGAATAAAATGTTCAGTTGGTCACATATGGACTACGCATGCCTGATGTAACATCAAAATGATTCTTTGAGAATAAACAGTAAAAAAAAAAAAAAAAATTTGAGGACCTTTGGCCGGGAATGTTTTCAAATATGTCAAATATGGATGTCTGTATGGCTGATGTAACATCAAAATTTCTCAAAGAGTATGTAGAGAAATTCAATGTTCATGGACTTTTTGGCCAGAAATATGTTCAATAGGTCATATGTGGACTACTGCTTGGGTGATGTAAGATCAGGAGTCAAAAAGAATGTATAAAAAGTTCAAGGTCAAGTACTCCTCGGCCAGAAATATGTTCAGTTGGTCAAACATGGACTTCTGTATGGCTGATTTAACATCAAAAAGAGTCAATGAGTATGTATGGAAAGTTAATATTCAAGGACACTCGGCCAGAAATATGTTCAATGGGTCAAATATGGATTTCTCTATGGCTGATTTAAAATCAGAAGGAGTCTAAGAATGAATATGAAAAAAAACTTTTGTTGACCCGTTGGCCATAAATATGATCAATAGGTCAGATATGGACTACTGCGTGGCTAATTTCATATCCAAAGGAGTCTACAAGTGTGTAAATTCCAGAATCAGAACTCTTTGGCCCGAATAAAATGTTCAGTAGGTCACATATGGACTACGCATGCCTGATGTAACATCAAAATGATTCTTTGAGAATAAACAGTAAAAAAAAAAAAAAAAAAAAATTTGAGGACCTTTGGCCGGGAATGTTTTCAAATATGTAAGATATGGATGTCTGTATGGCTGATGTAACATCAAAATTTCTCAAAGAGTATGTAGAGAAATTCAATGTTCATGGACTTTTTGGCCAGAAATATGTTCAATAGGTCATATGTGGACTACTGCTTGGGTGATGTAAGATCAGGAGTCAAAAAGAATGTATAAAAAGTTCAAGGTCAAGTACTCTTCGGCCAGAAATATGTTCATTTGGTCAAACATGGACTTATGTATGGCTGATTTAACATCAAAAAGAGTCAATGAGTATGTATGGAAAGTTAATATTCAAGGACACTCGGCCAGAAATATGTTCAATGGGTCAAATATGGATTTCTCTATGGCTGATTTAACATCAGGAGTCTAAGAATGAATTTTAAAAAAAAGTGTTGATCAGTTGGCCAGAAATATGATCAATAGGTCAGATATGGACTAGTGCATGGCTAATTTAATATCCAAAGGAGTCTACAAGTGTGGAAGTTCCAGAATCAGAACTCTTTGGCCCGAATAAAATGTTCAGTAGGTCACATATGGACTACGCATGCCTGATGTAACATCAAAAGGAGTCTTTGAGAATAAACAGTAAAAAAAAATAAAAATAAAAAAATATATATTTGAGGACACTTTGGCCGGGAATGTTTTTATTAGGTCAAATATGGATGTCTGTATGGCTGATGTAACATCAAAATTAGTCAAAGAGTATGTATACGAATTCAATGTTTTTTGGCCAGAAATATGTTCAGTATGTCAATTTGGACTTCTATATGGCTGATGTACCATCAAAAAGAATCAATGAGTATCTACAGAAAGCTAATGTTCAAGGACACTTTGGCCCGAAATATGTTCAAAATGTCAGATATGGACTTCTGTATGGCTGATGTAACATCAAAAAGAGTCAATGAGTATGTATAGATTGTCAATATTAATGGGCACATTGGCCAGAAATATGTTCAATATGGACTACTGCTTGGCTGATGTAAGATCAGAAG
>JARPMJ010005056.1:0-67353 GCA_033366665.1 Phoxinus dragarum
TGCACGATTATAGCACTTAACAAAGATTTTCATGATATGTCCCCTTTAAATTGTAATTATATTTCACAATATTACTGTTTTTACTCTATTTTTAATCAAATAAATGTAGCCTTGGTGAGCAGAAGAGACTTCTCAAAGTCATTCGAAAATCAAATATCCCTGGTCTTATGCATGATTCATCAGAACAAACTTTTGTCTGCCTCTACATTTCTTTTCTTTTCTGATGTAACCAAGGCCGTGCAGGAAAGTAATGAACAAAAATGTATTATGTATCCATTTTCAATTATCCAAAATCAAGTGCTGCGTTACATTATTCCCCACTGAATATTCTGTTTTACTTGGAAGTTTGTCCAATTATGAAAGTTAAATAGGTTACAAGCTTGACTCAACCTCGGTTTACCATAAACAGTGATTGTATCTGAACAGTCTGTTACATTAGTGTCTTTGTGTAGTGGTTTGGCCTACATTATGGGACCAAAATTGGCCAAACACTTTCCCACATGAGGAGGAAAGCTCAGAAAGTTTTCTGTGAGAGTTACATTTAAAGGTTTATGTAGAGTTATGGAGATTCTAAATATCATTAGCTAAGTATTAAAATCATTTGGTGTGTGTGCGTGCGTGTGTGTGTGTGTGGAGACATCCCTGTTTTTATTTTATTCTTCAATTTTTTCATTATTGGCAATCTTTTTTTCACGTCTATTACCAGGGAAGATCAATGAAAAGAGTGGGCAGAGGGTTATGAGGATCAAAGCAAATCCCCTTGAAGAGACACACAGGCACACACACACAGGTTCTCCTCCCAATAAACACGCAGTACGGTCTGTCTGTTCTTTCTGAACGCACAGCAGGGGCAGCATTAGCTCTAATAATTCAATGCATTTCTGTCGTTTTTTCCTTTCAGCCCTGAAGGAAGAGCAGCCTCCAAGAACAAATGAAAGAAACTTCCAGACTGTGATTTATTTCATTAGGCAAATGAGATGTGTGAGCCCTCTGGCAGTACTGACTCGAAAACTGTCCCCTCTCTCTCTCTCTCTCTCTCTCTCTCTCTCTCTCTCTCTCTCTCTCTCTCTCTCTCTCTCTCTCTCTCTCTCTGAGACTCTTTACACCTTTGCATTTCTCTCTCGTCTAAAAGTGCACAGAATGGCCGCTTTGGTGTTTGCATGGTGCATGTCCTGCGGAGGGCCGCACGTTCACATCCATGCATATGTAGCACGTCACGTCCAATCAAGCTCTGGAATGACTGGAACTGAAGTGTTTGCCAGGGAACAGCTGTTGCCGTGTTAGTGCAGAACAAAATGGCCGCCATTCAGCTCTAGCCGTCTAACTGTACCTGACCGATGTCAAGTGTGCGCCGAGAGCTCCTCTCAATTATTTTGACTAAGTGTGATGTGAAATAGGCTGTGTGGAGCCAGAAAACACGGATCAGGTCGGAGCAACAGTGGGCATCTGGCTTCAACAGAATATTTACAGTTGAATTGAATGAGAAAACTGGCTTTTGACACATTTTTGAATGTAGCAACATGTAAAATTGATCTTTCCTACACTGTAAAAGAAAATGTTGGTTTAACTTAAAAAAGCAAGTTACCTTGAAGAAGAATGGTTTGATAAACAGAAACTCAAAATAGTATGTTATAGTAGTTGGAAGAGTTCGTTTTCATGTAATCGCATAGAGTATGTTTTGGGCCTCAGTCCAAACAATTCATTCGAATTCACGGAACATCATATGTTTCGCTTTTGTTTATTTGTTTACTACTGAATTATTGGGGAACAACAACACCAGGGAAGAGATGTTGACAGCATTACAATAGTCAGCCTAAAAGAGTAAATTGTCCGTAGGCGGGGGCAGATTACACTAATAGCTGGTAATGGATTGCATTTGGAAAATCTTAAAAAATCAGGATTGCTTATCTTTTGCATGTTTCTGGCTTCAGTTTGAAAAAAATAGTTTGAGTTCATAAAGCAGCATATGTTTTGGTTTGTTTGTTACTACTAAATTATTGGCAAACAGCAACACATGATAGTTGTGTTGGACAGGGAACAGCTGTTGCCATGTTAGTTCAAGAACAAAATGGCCGCCATTCCACTAGTCATCTAACTCCACCTGACTGCCGCCAAGTTTGCACCTAGAGCTCCTCTCAGTTATTTGACTAAGAGTGATATAAAAACAGAAAACATGTAGGCCTATGTGTGTTGGAGCAATAGTGGGCATCTCGTCTTGACAGAATGGACAGAATTACAGAAAAACCAACCGTTTTACCCAGATTCTTTTCAAACGACTGCTCCACCATTACAAACGTCGACCTAAAAGAGTCAATTGACATAGACGGGGACGGGTTAATCTAACACCTGTTATTGAACTGCATTTGGACACATTTTAGAATGTAACAACACGTGAAATCGAGCTAGTATTGTATTGTTTGCATTTTTCTAGCCTCAGTCTGGACAATTCTTACGAATTCATATTCAAACAGCATGATTTGCTTTTGCTTACCTGGTTACTTATGAATTATTGGCAAAACAACGACACAAGGAAAGACATTTTGACATCTTAGCACAGAACAAAATGGCCGCCCTTCAGCTCTAGCACGTCTAACTCCACCTGACCGCCGCCGAGTGTGCTCCACTCAATTATGTTGAATAAGTGCGACATGAAATGGGCCGCGCAGAGCCAGAAAACGTGGATCCGGTCGGAGCAACAGTAGGCATCTCGCTTTGACAGAATGAACAGAATTACAGGCCACTACTGTTTTTTTCTTTCTTTTTATTGAGCCACAGAGGGGAAAGGCCGACAGTAAGAATTTAGGTCCTGCTATTAGTATTGATCTCTCTTTCTCATTTGTCTCTCTGGTTCTCTTCTCACCAGGTTCTCCATCAGCGAGAGGGCGTGAGGGAAGGAGTGCCCCACATTCAAGCGCCCGCTGACCGCACTCCCCCCACCACCCTTCACTCCGTCCACAGCATGGCTCTCTCTCTCTGGATCCTCTTCACGTGCACCATCGCCCTGAGCAACATCAGCCCCTCTGCACAGGGTTGGTACTCTACTTACTTCTCTTCAGATCATTGCACAACGAGCCGCTGAATTTGTTGTCGTTTTCGGTGGAATTTCTAATGTAGTTTCAGACATGGTGCATTTACATAAAACCAGACAAGTACACAAGTATAATGCATACATTTTCTGTTACAATTGAGGTAAACTCTGTTCTCAAGGGGGAGGTCGAGAAGCCTATTATTGTCTATGCCATTAAGACAGATATGTTACTATTGAGGTAAAGATTCTTTAAAAAAATCGGCTGCGTTTAACTCGCAAACTTCCCTAAGCACTTCCCCTCAGAGGAATGCCTGCCTCCATTTTGAAGTGCATTTCATGAACCTCTATTGAATCTTAAATTCCAAAAATAAACCTTTTAGTCTTTGCTATTTTCTGCTGATGCAAAACAAGCACTTCACTTAACATTATTTGTGGCATACCTTTTAATAACCCCAATAAGCCTTGTGCTTTGTTACATTTAATAAGTCTGAGCTTTCAAATTCTGCCGCTCAGTTTTGATTATTACACGTGAAACTCGAAAATTTTTAATATTGTGCAGAAGTTCATTTATTTCAGTAATTCAACTTAAAAGGTGAAACTAACATATTATATAGACTCATTACATGCAAAGTGAGATATTTCAAGCCTTTATTTGTTATAATTTTGATGATTATGGCTTACAGCTTATGAAAACCTTTTCACAATATTCAATTTTGAATTTGGGGTTTTCATAAGCTGTAAGCCATAATCATCATAATTATAACAAATAAAGGCTTGAAATATCTCACTTTGCATGTAATGAGTCTATATAATATATTAGTCTCACCTTTTAAGTTGAATTACTGAAATAAATGAACTTTTGAGTGATATTCTAATTTTTCGAGTTTCACCTGTATCTAAAAATAAAAAGCAATTGAATTTGGACTTCGTTGTTAAATTTAAACTTTAATGTCATGCTGAATTAACTAACTTACGGGTATGTTTACAGCATTGAGAGATTGTGAAAAAATGACATGCACTGTATATATATCCAGATGAATTCAGTCAATACTCATCTTGAGGATTTTTCTTTAGTGCGGACCTCAACTTTCACACTAATAAAAAACACACAAAAAACTCCTATCTTTTACCAATTTTCTTTTACCAATTAACCATTTATTACACAGTACATTTATTGACCACAGATGGATACCTTTAAGTTAGAAGTACCATTTGAAGTTATTCTGGCATATACTGGTCTCATCTGCCTCTATAAATGGGCCAGTGTGTATGCGTGTGAGTTAACCGTATGTGTGGTGGATGGAGGGACCCATGTGTCAGTAAAGCTGGTGTGGACGCGATGGGCCTGAGGTCTGTGGACGAGGGATGTAGCAGGGGTCTGTCCAGCTAGTGCCCCTCCACTCCGACACCACCGCACCATCTGCCGCTCTGCGGGGCCCGTGCCAGGCCTAGAGAGCAGGGAAGCGTGCAGCGTTTGCTTGTCCAGGTGTATTTAGTGGCCGCTGTATTTCCTGTGTTTAATTTGCCTGGTTCTGCTGCTGTGAATTGATGTGATGTACTCAGTGTTCCATTGGACACGTTTTGGCCTCGAGCACGGATCCGCTTCATCAATGTGTTGTACGTGTGTGTGTGTGTGTGTGTGTGTGTGTGTGCATGAGTGCCTCCAGCTGTCTCTGTGACCTGGCTCTGGATTAATAATGCATTAATAATCAATTGAGTGTTATCAAGGTTGTGCTGCTAGCGCAGGCAATTTGGAGAAATAAGGAAGCCTTCGTTCCTCTATGGGCTCATTGATCGCCTTGTGTTGCCATTAAAGCGTGCCACAAATAACACATACTCACACAGAGCACATAATTCTGTTTCTCATTTCTGCTGTTCTCGCCTGTGTGTGTGTGTGTGTGTGTGTGTGTGTGTGTGTGTGTGTGTGTGTGTGTGTGTGTGTGTGTGTGTGTGTGTGTGTGTGTGTGTGTGTGTGTGTGTGTGTGTGTGTGTGTGTGTGTGTGTGTGTGTGGAAGGATGCATATACTGTGTTTATAAAAGAGACTGAGGCTATTGTAATGATTTTATACTCCCCACACACTTTATACTCCCCACACACACACAAAGAGAGAAAGAGAGAGAGAGAGGCTATAAATATATACATTTATAATGTTACAACAGGTTCCCATTTGAAATAAATGGTGAATTGAACTTTCTTTTCCTCAAAGAATCTGAAATAAATGTATCACAGTTTCTGCACAAATATTAAGCAGCACTATTAACAGACTATTTTCAACATTGATAATAATACAAAATGTTTCTTGAGCATCAAATCATTTAGAATGATTTCTGAAGGATCATGTGACACTGAAGACTGGAGTAATGATGCTTAAAATGCAGCTTTGACATCACGTGAATAAGCCAACTTGTATTATATATTTTAAATTGTAATAATATTTTCACAATGTTGCTGTTTTACTGTCTTGGTGAGCACAAGAGATTTCTTTAAAATACTTATATAATAATAATAAAATTTAAATAAAATGTACAAATCTTACAGCCCCAAAGTGTTGAATGGTATAGATTTAGAAATCAATAAAAATGCACAACATTTGGTTTTGTCTTATTGGTACAAGTACTTATTTTAATTCGGAGCATATAAAATTATATTTGACCTCCTGAGATTTACAGTCAACATTTTCTGTATGTTAAACACATCTTCCACTGAACACTTTTTTTTTTAAAGATACTTCTTAAAAGTTCATGCAGCTCAAGTTCTGCTTACAGTAAAGAAAAAAAGGAAAAAAAACTAATATATTATGAATTTCATGTTAGTTTGTCAAAATTGTTATGATGACATTATAATTTGTGATAAAAAAACAAGCCTTAGACTTATATGTAGTTGACAAATACATATACGGTATATAGTTATTTTTAAATTACTGTTTACTTAAATAATTGTATTTATTTGGTTAAAATGGGTAATTAAAATGGGTGTTAACAAGAGCATGTCCCTTATTAAAAGAAATCAACACACACTCTAATTAATGCACATAATCAAAACTTGAGTTAGTAGACTGGAAATTTGTGTTTTCTTATTAGATTATTTTTCTCCTTTTTGTTTTGTTTGTTTGTTTGTCCCCTCAATTGTTTACAGAATATATGATCTGTCACTTTGTATGACAGTTTCAGGGTCTAGCCAATAGGGAAATGTGACAAATTAGATTTGAAATGCTAAGCAAAAAAAAAAGTATTATATATTATTCTCAGTATAGCCTCAAATGCATGCAATATTTACATGATTTTTATGTTTAGATTTTTTTCCCCTCCAGCTTCCAGTGTTTAAATGTCAAAACTAATAATCATAAATTGCTCAAAGGCATGCTTGTGGGACTACGTGTGTGTGTGTGTTTGGATTTATATATGGACAGACACACTTCCTCAGAAAAATATCCCACATTCTGATCCCCTTAATACTTCTAGTCCACATTTTCACAGTCTAATTTCTTCCTTTGGTCTAACACCGTCAGGTACACTAACAGCTCACTCAAACATTCTCCAGCGTGTCTCATACTTTTACTCAATCTAATACTCTGACGCCTCCATATGACACTCTCACATCTCGCATAAAATCACTTCTCAGTCTGACGCTCACCCCTTGATCTCACACTCTTGAATCACAGACTGTAGCCTAGTATTGTCACTCTTCACTCTAATGCTCACTCATTTGTCAAATATTCTTCCTCAATGACTTCATTGATGGCTTTTCGATTGAGTGAGACCTTGAGATGTTGAGTGACACAAATTAATGTCGAACGTCGCTCACCGCTGCGTGGATGGTTTCACGCCGCTCTGAAATGTCGTAGGGTAAGCAGCACTGCCGGTGATTGTCGGACCCTTTGATTGGTTCGCTGAGAGGACGGATTTTCGTTCTACTTTCGAACGGGGAAATCAGTTTGAAGTCAACACAAAGTGCTCTTTGCAGCCCATTTTACTTTTTTCAACAACAAAAAAATGTAGCGTTAACACTAGCACTGCCACAAGCGGTCATTTTGACCGCTAGATTACAAACTCTATGGGCCCTATCTTGCTCCCAGCGCAATTGACTTTGTACACCGACGCATGCATCATTCCTATTTTGCACCCGCGCACAGCGGACTTTTCCCTCCACAGACGCACGTCGGTAAATTAGGGAATGAACTTGCGCTCGCGGGGGCGGTTCAGCGCAAAGAGGAGGCGTGTTCCGGCGTGATATATTTGATTCTCTAATATAAACAGACGCAGCAGTTTTCATTTTTGCAAATCATACATTATTACAAGGAAAAATATTAACACACGAGGGAAATCATTGTTGTGTCCATGAAGATGAGAAAAAAATCTATCTAGATAAATAAAAAAACACCCGTTTAACCGAAGCTAATTTGGGTGGGTTTCTCCCATCATCCCCAATGTCACTTCTCTGTGTTTTACGGCCCTGATGAGAACGTCGGTCTCCTCGGCTGTGAACCGCTCCTGGCGTGCGCCTGGCAAAAAGGATATCTTTTAAAAACAAAACAACACCAAACTGTACAAAACAAGTTTAATTATACATTTATAAATAATAATATCATTAGTAGCCTACCGTAATTATCGCACATTCACAACAGATATGCTATATTTCCATATCCATTCAACATAACTCATAACAAGATAATAACAACTAAATGTATATCTTATTTAATTATAAAACATTTTATTTGAATATAATAACAGAGAAAATAGTCTAATAACTCGTGTATATAATAGAGAATATCTACGTAAATAGATGACGTAGTCAGGTATTATTAGCCTATTTCTGATCAACAAATGTAATCTAATATACTTTTTGTTTGTAGAAATTAGCATATATGCAAACACTCAGGACCGCTACGGACCTTTTCTGTTGACAGTGAGAGAGACAGAGGTCAACCGCGGGAAATGCAACAAAAGAATACCGCGAAATTCAGTGCGGTCAAAATGACCGTCTATGGCCGAAATAGGAAAATATGTTCATTTGTTTTTTTGCCTTGTGTGTAATTTATATGAAAAACATTTTAAATGAAAATACAGACACTTTTAGGAAAAGTCAGGTACCAGCAGGATTTTATTAATTTTTTCAACAGTTATTGTAGATATAAAATTAAAAACGGTCAAAATGACCGTCATGGCCGTTCTAGTGTGAAACTTCAAATGCTTCAGTTATTAATTTGATATTGAAACATTGGTATTACTCGTGTACCTGCATGAGCACCACAGCTCAGTGTGTCAGAGAATATGTGCATGCTGACCATGCTAGCCGTCACCAGAACATATAGAATGGGGGAGTATTTTGTTTTCATATGGTGCACACATTTTTATGATCTGAAAAACAGACCTTCACCAAAACAATAACATCCCGTATTTATTATTACTAAAATAGACCTAGTTCTAAATTAACACCAAAACACAAGATTGTCCATCCTACAAACTACACCAAAAACCCTTTTACATTATGCCCATATACTTCGTAAACACAAGGCACAAAAGCTTATACAATAAGCACAATAATAAAAAAACTATACATACCAAATAGAAATAAAAAATATGTACATCTGTAGCATATTGATTTGCAACAAATACTTTAAGTGTACTCACTCACCATTAAAAGATTTGAAAGCGGCGCGTCTCTGAGTGATTTAGCCTATAAATATAGCCTAATTATGATTCAAGTTCCGTTTGGTATAATAATGCGTTAAATATTAATTTTCTGATCATAGGTGGAGGTTGAACCAACTCCAGGGTAAGTCTGAGGAGATGCACTTCCCATTTAAAAATACATTTAAATAGATTTCCTTAAATAGTTTCAAGTTACTTGTCACAGCTCCAACTTCACACCTAAATTTGTTAATAAAGCGTCTACATTCACAAATGACTTTTAATTTGGCATGGCAGAAAGCATGAAAGGAGCTCACCCTTTACAATCACTTAAAAGCTCACTCATCTTAGTTCATCGCGATCTTAAGAAGTTTTGTTCAAATAAACAAAGCTGACTGCGCAATTAATCTCTTATTTACACAGTGTTTGTTATAATGAGGATTTGCTAGCGTGCAGAACTCAGAATCCACTCATCGCTCAAGACGCCAGAGTTTTGGTTCAGTGCTAAGTAACTTTAACGCGTCTGATTGGTCATTGCGTTCAAGAAACCAACTGATAGGTGATTGGCTTTATTGCTCAAATCTGCTAAAATACTTTGCAAACAGAAAGCCTTGTCGTTCTTCAGAGCACAACCACAGATACACACTGAATCGTTTGCCAAATATGCTGTTATTACGGTGAAAAGTGATCTTAGACCAGTAGTTATGGGCGAGATTTTCTCTCTAAAAGCAATCAGAAGCAGCAGGCAGTGGTTTGAGTGAGAGAATTTCACAATAGTCTTGAGTCCGTGGCCAGGAGAAGGTAAGCCTTGCTCAGCCTTACAATCACTCCGCTTCATTCCTGATTCATATTTCTTAATGTTATTTAAAGTTACTGTTGTAGAGATTAGTGTTCATGTGAGCTAAATGCTGCCGAAGATGTTTTATGGAATAAGTGAATAGCCAAATCCACAGAAATGGTGACGGGCCTGTAACCACTAAAGTCCTGACAGAAACATTTGCCTAGTATCTTTTGCCTATAATAAATGTCACAATGGATTTATTGATTTGGCCATAGGCCTCGATTTCGGTGGGGACGGATTCGTCATGAGTCATTTTGTACCCACTACCTTTTTAAGGTTGCTAGTAGGGCTGTAACGATACACCAAACCCACGATTCGGTTCATATCATGATTTTTGACCCACAATTTGGTTCGTATCACGATTTTTGGGGGGATTTTTTTTTTTTTTTTTAAATCTAAATTTTTTCGCTGCTGATGCAGTGGTGACCCGTTCATGTAACATGTAAGGGTGGCGCTGCTAATAAAGCACCTAAAAGCTGTCACTAAGAACCGGCAAAAGTAATGATTATGAATATCCCATGTCAAATATAGCAAGGAGACTTTTTAATTGTTTATTAATAAACAAGTGTTTTCTGTGTCGGCTGCAAAGATGAAGTTGACGATGCTGGCTCGCGATCTTCGCAGTAGGCTAGTGTACGCGGCAGAGAGAAATGCATATTTCATACGGATTACATATTTTTCTTTCGTTTTGAATTGTTCTGTTTAAAAGTATGATTTCAAGCGTTCTGTAGATAATATATATATATATTTCTCAGGTCTGTGAGGCAAGTAGGCTGTGCTGAGTTTCTTTCGGTTCATTTATGAGACGAGCTCCAGTTCATGCGCCGGCGCCCGTGTCATTGTGATATCTATTATCTGCTTTAGGCCTAGTTATTATTTATTAAATCCAGGCAATTGGTTGATGAAACATTTATTAAAATTAAGATACAATTAGGCTAATACAAAAATAAATTCACATTAAAGAAAGGCTTTGTGCTTTCTGTTTGAGGTCTCTGAGGAAGTTTTAAAGCAGTCCAAGAACTGTCACGTTTAATAAAATGAAATTAATAAAATGAAATAAAATGAATATTTTATGTTCTGTGGAGAGCATAGTAGCTTAGAGAGCTTACATTAGTAAGCTACTGGACATCGTCTTTCAAAACATGACCTGCGCGAAAGAGAAAATGAATGCGCCATTGTAACCAGCACTTCTGAAAATGCACTTCCCAATGCGTCTCTGTCCCCAGCACATTGTAAACCAAACTGACTCCCATGGATTTGGCAGTAGTGTTCAAGTATCAACACCCGTGGCTTTTCCACCATCTACTCAAGAAACATAAGTTAGACTTGATTCTTTAAAACCACAGTCCAAAAGAATTATTACTCAGATTTGTACTTTTTAAAGCTGCTGTGTCATGTTTGATTCTAAAATGCAAAAATTGCAGTTTATTGTGCAGAGACAACTATATAAAAAAACAGCTTTACTTCCTGAAACACCGTAGCATTTTTCAAAGATCACCCTTGAGAGAGACGACAAATTAACTTCTGGTTTAACCAATACAGCGAGTTTAGGATTGATCTGCCTCTCAAAACCCAGACTTTCAAGGTTTAACTATCAAAGACATGTATTTAGTGTACTCTAAAAAATATATAAATCAGCAATATCGAATTATAATTATATTACCAGTATTATTATAGTGTTATAATGTAAAAAAGGTTTTTTACAGGGCTCTTAAAAGTAGACTTAAAAAGTGTTCAAATATTATGTTAATTATATTATTTCAGCATGATCTCAACAACTATTTTACGAATTGGCAGTTAGATGTGAATTGGTATGATTGGATTCGTATGAAAATATACATTTAAAAAAAGGGTTTCACTTTGTTTTGATGATCCCTTTAACACATTCTGTTGACTATAAGTAATGTTGCACCTACATGTCTACTAACTCTCATTAGAGTAATAGTAGTTATTAGTTGAATGGTAGGGTTAGAATAAGTTGACATTTACTGTAGTTGTAAAGTCACTTATAGGGCCCTATCTTGCACCCAGCGCAATTGACTTTGTACGCTGACTTATGTATCATTCCAATTTTGCATTCCCCGACGCACAGCGGACTTTTCCCTCCACAGACGCACGTCGGAAAATTAGAGAATGAACTTGCGCTCACGGGGGCAGTTCAGCGAAAAGAGGAGACGTGTTCTGGCGCAAACGTTCCCTATTTTGCTGTTTCAAAAAACAGTTCCGCCACAATCCAGGAAAAACCTAGTCTAAAGTCAGTGGCGTGTTATTCAGATGCTATTTTAAGGGCGCATGCTTGGCCATAGCCTGTGCACAACGCGCATACACTTTGCTTTATCTACACAGACATAGCAGTTCATATTTTTGCAAACCATACATAATTACAAGGAAGCTTATTACCACACAGGGGAAATCATTGTGGTGTCCATGAAGATGTGAAAAAATAGGCATATATCTATATTATACATTTACCCAAATTATTCAGGCTATTGTAGTAATGACGGATCAAACCTGCTTGATCAATAGTGGCAAGACACATCGTTATATAAGGATATATAGAATATAACCAACATTCTGAAGACTGCAAAATCACCTTTACCATCATGTAAGTTGCATGCGCCTGGCAAATCCGCCATTATAATAGCAATCCACCATGGAACAAGCGCGCCTGCTCTTAAAGGGAATGTGAGAGGACGCTCTGATTGGTTTATTTCACGTTACGCCCAAACCACACCTATGAGTAATGAAGCTACTTCAGACTTCATTTTAGATTTGCGTCGGGCGCAAGAGTCATATATCCCGCCGGTTTAATAGCAACAGCGCCAGGGATCCGCCGAAGTTACTTGCGTTTCGCGTTTGATACTTGCGTTTCAGATTGTTAAAATAGGGCCCATAGTCAGTAGAATTTTTTTGGAGGAGTATCACAATATAAAGTTTATAGATATTAACCAGACAGTCTACTAACACTCTAATGAGAGTTAGTTGACATGTAGTTGCAAAATTAGTATAGTCAACAGAATGTTCAAAAGGAACCAACAAAATAAAGAACTAAATTAAACATGAAGGTCCACCCCTAGAAGCATCGAATGAGAAAAAAAAGTATACGAGTTTGCGTAAAAAAAGTTACGAAATGCCACAAGAGTGTTTTGCTTATTGGAGGTGGAAGAACGCCTAGATTTCTGGAACGTAGCATGACTGAAACCCTTTGACTTCAGATGAGGGAAATTTCAAGTATTCCCTCCTTTATCTGGAACACAGTGTTAGTCACATTGCTTTTATGGCTTGTAATTGACTGAAGAAAAAAAAAGCCTATCTGCAGAACTGAACACCCATGAGCAAACATGGCAGATTTCAAATCATATGGTCCTCTGGCACCCGAACAACTGCTGTTGAGATGAATGGGAGTGCTAACGGATAGCTTTATTCAGGTATAATACAACATTGGAAGACATGGAAGTGTTTGGGAAAACCTTTTGGAAACAGCCATTATTTCTGCAATTCCATTTGATGACTTTACACACTTCAACGTTAAATAACCTCTCGGCTCAGTTAATGCTGTTCAACACCGTCACACGGCAGAACAGCACTTTGTAGTCGAGAGTTGCATTAATGTCTCGTCTGGAGCATGTCTCGGATTCAGCCTGTAGACTCTCAAAGACACACAGACACACACCTCTTGTAAACAGCAAGCCAAAGTAGCCCCTTCCTGTGCTGCTTGTAAATGTGCAGATAGGCTGTGAAACAGCATTAGTGCTCTGTAATGGGCTGGTGTATTGACCACTCATGGGTGCATGATGAAGTCTTGACATAGCTGTTTCATTTAGTGTGTGTGTGTGTGTGTGTGTGTGTGTGTGTGTGTGTGTGTGTGTGTGTGTGTGTGTGTGTGTGTGTGTGTGTGTTTATTTATCTTTCCTCCCTCTCCCTCTCTCTCTCTCTCTCTCTCTCTCATTCTCTCTCTTTCTCTCCGTGTGTGTGTGTGTGTGACTGCTCTGACTGCTACAATCTGTCCTCATCTTACACACGCTTAAATCCTCACTTCATGGTTGCTCTTGTGGAAAGACCTGCGGTCCTGTAGTGCGCACATGTACACTTTTTTTTCTCTCTCTTTCTCTTTTTCCTCCTCTTCTTGAGTTCTCATTCAGCTCTAGAGGACCAGCTGTTTTGCCTTATTTTTCTCCGAGCTCTTTCCAGCCTGAATGTTTAATGAGAGAGGAATTTGTTTGGGCTGCATGGATGCAGCATTCATGGGCTTTTGAAGCAGTCAGGGTTGAATTCATGCATGTATTGGCTGATTTTAATGCATAAATAAAGCCAGAGCTCTGCTGCTTAATCAGAGCCGAGATGCAGTTTGAAGGGGAGTCTAACTGTTTGCTCAAAGTGTTATATTATTTATTTATTTATTTTTAAATCTGTGATTTTAACTTTTAATGTGCTGTGCTGCTGTTGATCCACAACACTCTTGGCTCTGTCTTTAGAATATATAGCTACAGTATATGCACCACTCTTCCTTTCTCTTCCTCTTGTTTTCTAATGCCTTCCGTTTTTTCCCTCATCCCGCCTAGTGTTGTCTGTCCTTTTCTTGTCATGTTTCCTTGTTCCCTTTGTACATCATCATACCTCATCTAATGTCTCGTCTTTCCTCTCCTCGTTTTGTGTCTTTTTGTATTCTCCTCTCCATTCTCAATTCTCCTCTCCTCTCCATTCTCCTCTCCATTCTCCTCTCCATTCTCCTCTCCATTCTCCTCTCCATTCTCCTCTCCATTCTCCTCTCCATTCTCCTCTCCATTCTCCTCTCCTCTCCATTCTCCTCTCCATTCTCCTCTCCATTCTCCTCTCCATTCTCCTCTCCATTCTCCTCTGCTTTCTCCTCTCCATTCTCCTCTCCTCTCCATTCTCCTCTCCATTCTCCTCTCCTTTTCTCAATTCTCCTCTCCTCTCCATTCTCCTCTCCATTCTCCTCTCCATTCTCCTCTCCATTCTCCTCTCCTTTTCTCAATTCTCCTCTCCTCTCCATTCTCCTCTCCATTCTCCTCTCCTTTTCTCAATTCTCCTCTCCTCTCCATTCTCCTCTCCATTCTCCTCTCCATTCTCCTCTCCATTCTCCTCTCCATTCTCCTCTGCATTCTCCTCTCCATTCTCCTCTCCATTCTCCTCTCCTCTCCATTCTCCTCTCCATTCTCCTCTCCATTCTCCTCTCCTCTCCATTCTCCTCTCCATTCTCCTCTCCATTCTCCTCTCCATTCTCCTCTCCATTCTCCTCTGCATTCTCCTCTCCATTCTCCTCTCCTCTCCATTCTCCTCTCCATTCTCAGTTCTCCTCTCCTCTCCATTCTCCTCTCCATTCTCCTCTCCATTCTCCTCTCCTCTCCATTCTCCTCTCCATTCTCCTCTCCATTCTTTTCTCAATTCTCCTCTCCATTCTCCTCTCCATTCTCCTCTCCATTCTCCTCTCCATTCTCCTCTCCATTCTCCTCTCCATTCTCCTCTCCATTCTCCTCTCCTCTCCATTCTCCTCTCCATTCTCCTCTCCATTCTCAGTTCTCCTCTCCTCTCCATTCTCCTCTCCATTCTCCTCTGCATTCTCCTCTCCATTCTCCTCTCCATTCTCCTCTCCATTCTCCTCTCCATTCTCCTCTCCATTCTCCTCTCCATTCTCCTCTCCATTCTCCTCTCCATTCTCCTCTCCATTCTCCTCTCCTCTCCATTCTCCTCTCCATTCTCCTCTCCTCTCCATTCTCCTCTCCATTCTCCTCTCCATTCTCCTCTCCATTCTCCTCTCCATTCTCCTCTGCATTCTCCTCTGCATTCTCCTCTCCATTCTCCTCTCCATTCTCCTCTCCTCTCCATTCTCCTCTCCATTCTCTTCTCCATTCTCCTCTGCATTCTCCTCTGCATTCTCCTCTCCATTCTCCTCTCCATTCTCCTCTCCTCTCCATTCTCCTCTCCAATCTCCTCTCCATTCTCCTCTCCATTCTCTTCTCCATTCTCCTCTGCATTCTCCTCTGCATTCTCCTCTCCATTCTCCATTCTCCTCTCCATTCTCCTCTCCATTCTCCTCTCCATTCTCCATTCTCCTCTGCATTCTCCTCTCCATTCTCCTCTCCATTCTCCTCTCCTCTCCATTCTCCTCTCCATTCTCCTCACCATTCTCCTCTCCATTCTCCTCTCCATTCTCCTCTCCTCTCCATTCTCCTCTCCATTCTCCTCTCCATTCTCCTCTCCATTCTCCTCTCCATTCTCCTCTGCATTCTCCTCTTCATTCTCCTCTTCATTCTCCTCTCTATTCTCCTCTCCATTCTCCTCTCCATTCTCCTCTCCATTCTCCTCTCCATTCTCCTCTCCATTCTCCTCTCCATTCTCCTCTCCATTCTCCTCTGCATTCTCCTCTCCATTCTCCTCTCCATTCTCCTCTCCTCTCCATTCTCCTCTCCATTCTCCTCTGCATTCTCCTCTGCATTCTCCTCTCCATTCTCCTCTCCATTCTCCTCTCCATTCTCCTCTCCTCTCCATTCTCCTCTCCATTCTCCTCTCCTCTCCATTCTCCTCTCCATTCTCCTCTGCATTCTCCTCTGCATTCTCCTCTCCATTCTCCTCTCCATTCTCCTCTCCATTCTCCTCTCCATTCTCCTCTCCATTCTTTTCTCAATTCTCCTCTCCATTCTCCTCTCCATTCTCCTCTCCATTCTCCTCTCCATTCTCCTCTCCATTCTCCTCTCCATTCTCCTCTCCATTCTCCTCTCCATTCTCCTCTCCATTCTCCTCTCCATTCTCCTCTCCTCTCCATTCTCCTCTCCATTCTCCTCTCCATTCTCAGTTCTCCTCTCCTCTCCATTCTCCTCTCCATTCTCCTCTGCATTCTCCTCTCCATTCTCCTCTCCATTCTCCTCTCCATTCTCCTCTCCATTCTCCTCTCCATTCTCCTCTCCATTCTCCTCTCCATTCTCCTCTCCTCTCCATTCTCCTCTCCATTCTCCTCTCCATTCTCCTCTCCATTCTCCTCTCCATTCTCCTCTCCATTCTCCTCTGCATTCTCCTCTGCATTCTCCTCTCCATTCTCCTCTCCATTCTCCTCTCCTCTCCATTCTCCTCTCCATTCTCCTCTCCATTCTCCTCTCCATTCTCTTCTCCATTCTCCTCTGCATTCTCCTCTCCATTCTCCTCTCCATTCTCCTCTCCTCTCCATTCTCCTCTCCAATCTCCTCTCCATTCTCCTCTCCATTCTCTTCTCCATTCTCCTCTGCATTCTCCTCTGCATTCTCCTCTCCATTCTCCATTCTCCTCTCCATTCTCCTCTCCATTCTCCTCTCCTCTCCATTCTCCATTCTCCTCTGCATTCTCCTCTCCATTCTCCTCTCCATTCTCCTCTCCTCTCCATTCTCCTCTCCATTCTCCTCTCCATTCTCCTCTCCATTCTCCTCTCCATTCTCCTCTCCTCTCCATTCTCCTCTCCATTCTCCTCTCCATTCTCCTCTCCATTCTCCTCTGCATTCTCCTCTCCATTCTCCTCTGCATTCTCCTCTGCATTCTCCTCTCCATTCTCCTCTCCATTCTCCTCTCCTCTCCATTCTCCTCTCCATTCTCCTCTTCATTCTCCTCTCCATTCTCCTCTCCATTCTCCTCTCCATTCTCCTCTCCATTCTCCTCTCCATTCTCCTCTCCATTCTCCTCTGCATTCTCCTCTGCATTCTCCTCTCCATTCTCCTCTCCATTCTCCTCTCCATTCTCCTCTCCTCTCCATTCTCCTCTCCATTCTCCTCTCCTCTGCATTCTCCTCTCCATTCTCCTCTCCTCTCCATGCTCCTCTCCATTCTCCTCTCCATTCTCCTCTCCATTCTCCTCTGCATTCTCCTCTGCATTCTCCTCTCCATTCTCCTCTCCATTCTCCTCTCCATTCTCCTCTCCATTCTCCTCTCCATTCTCCATTCTCCTCTGCATTCTCCTCTCCATTCTCCTCTCCTATCCATTCTCCTCTCCATTCTCCTCTCATTCTCCTCTCCATTCTCCATTCTCCTCTGCATTCTCCTCTCCATTCTCCTCTCCTATCCATTCTCCTCTCCATTCTCCTCTCCTCTCCATTCTCCTCTCCATTCTCCTCTCCATTCTCCTCTGCATTCTCCTCTCCATTCTCCTCTCCATTCTCCTCTCCTATCCATTCTCCTCTCCATTCTCCTCTCCATTCTCCTCTCCATTCTCCATTCTCCTCTGCATTCTCCTCTCCATTCTCCTCTCCATTCTCCTCTCCTATCCATTCTCCTCTCCATTCTCCTCTCCTCTCCATTCTCCTCTCCATTCTCCTCTCCATTCTCCTCTCCTCTCCATTCTCCTCTCGTTTCTCCTCTCCATTCTCCTCTCGTTTCTCCTCTCCATTCTCCTCTCCGTGTCTCCTCTCCATTCTCCTCTCCATTCTCCTCTCCATTATCCTCTCCTCTCCATTCTCCATTCTCCTTCTCCCATTCTCCATTCTCCTCTCCATTCTCCATTCTCCTCTCGTTTCTCCTCTCCATTCTCCCGTCCATTATCCTCTCCTCTCCATTCTCCATTCTCCATTCTCCATTCTCCTCTCCATTCTCATCACATCTGCATTCTCCTCTCGTTTCTCCTCTCCATTCTCTCCTCCTCCTCCTCCTCTCCATTCTCCTCTCCATTCTCCTCTCCATTCTCCTCTCCATTCTCCTCTCCATTCTCCTCTCCATTCTCCTCTTCATTCTCCTCTCCATTCTCCTCTCCATTCTCCTCTCATTTCTCCTCTCCTCTCCATTCTCCTCTCATTTCTCCTCTCCTCTCCATTCTCCTCTCCATTTTCCTCTCCATTCGCCTCTCCATTCTCCTCTCCATTCTTCTCTCTATTCGCCTCTCCATTCTCCTCTCATTTCTCCTCCCCTCTCCATTCTCCTTTTCTCCTCTCCTCTCCATTCTCCTCTCGTTTCTCCTCTCCTCTCCTCTCCTCTCCTCTCCTCTCCTCTCCTCTCCTCTCCTCTCCTCTCCTCTCCTCTCCTCTCCTCTCCTCTCCTCTCGTCTCCTCTCCTCTCCCATGGCTGTTGGTGGTGCCATGTTCTTCAAAGTGTGAGCTGAGAGCAGTAGATCACAGACAGGTCTGTGCGAGTGAAAGGTTAATGGATGGCCTTTGAATATATATTGGGAGTGTGGGAGGAGGGGGAGGGAGCGAGAGTGGCGGCGGTGTGTTCTTTCAAATGGGCCTTTGAAGATCCTTCTCTCTCCTGTCTGTTTGTGTGTGTGTGTGTGTGTGTGTGTGTGTGTGTGTGTGTGTGTGTGTGTGTGTGTGTGTCTCCACTGATGAGAGACAGAGGCCGTGTCTGAAGCCCTGCATTATCTGCTGTCTGGTCTGGTCTGGAACATTTTCTTTTATTCATTGTGTGTGTGTGTGTGCTGTGGAATGGGCATTATGGAGACGTCTGGTTTTCACACCGGTGTGTGATTGTGTCATCACTTTGTTCTGTACTGAAGTTGCATTTAGATGTGTGCTTGTGTCATTGAGTGTGAGTGTGTGTGTGTGTGTGTGTGTGTGTGTGTGTGTGTGTGTGTGTGTGTGTGTGTGAGTGTGCACGCATGTGTGTGCGAGTGTGCGCGTGTGCGCCTATTCTCTACCACCATCTAATAATTATTAGTAGTAGCCAAAGGCAGACAGAGAGACTGATGGGGCAGAAAGCATATACAAATAGAAAAAATGTGACCAAATGAAGGGACATGAAAGCTATTTGGGACAGGAGTAAACAAGAGATGTTTTTTGAACACACATGCATCGCCTAGATTGTTTGTGCAAGAGTGCATATTTCTGATGCATTTTATTTTTTACACTTGATAGGTGCAGTAAGTAAAAGGTTTTATACCTAGAGAAATAAATAATACATTTGATAGAGACATTTTAAATTTTGTACACTCTCATAAGATGAAGACTGGAGTCATATCAGTGGCCAAGAAAATATGTTTTATATAAGGCAGGGTCGATCTCATGGCTGACATATGCCACTGATATATTTAGTGCATAGGATATATTTACAATGGCATTGGTACTAGAAAAACTCCACAGCGATTCAGTATAAAACTTTAGACCACCACTATACTTAGTACAAAAAATGTTTGTGCTATGTTAAATGTCATATTTGTGTACAAATATCTGATGCAAATATCCGACACAGCATCAAAGAACCCTGCAAATCCAATGTTTTCAAATGGGAATGGTGCTTCCCAATTTACAGAGATTTGTGAAAGTAACATAACTTTCATCTAGAAGTTATCACATCTGGGTGCTAGCCACATTCAAATGACTGCTTACTGATTCTGCATTCATTTGCCAGAGACCTCAGATTGGTTTTCCATGGCAGGCTACAATTTTTTCTTCGAAGCAAAGTGAAGATTTTGATTATTCCCCCTAAAATGGGAGAAAGAACATAGACATTTCTAAAAACCATTGCTCAAAATCAACCTTATATCCCTTAAAAGAGCAGAAAAAACTGCTGAACGTCATTCAGACAACCGACAGAGAATGTTTTACAAATGACTTACAGATTTCACTCAACATCAGTAGCATCTGTAGTGTCGAATAGGCATCGTGGCATTGCTATAGCTACTTCTACTTTCAGGGTTAGAAAGTTGAGAAACAACTCTATTTAAAGACGGGGATTTGATGAATCCAACTTTATTTCTCCTTGACTTACGCACTCCACTCTCCCCTCTTGGCCTACTTGCTCCCTCCCTCTCTGCTTTTTGATTAGGGAAGGCAGTATTGAGTTTCCATTTATATCCGTTTATAATGCGGCTGCCATTAGCTTATGACAGGCCGGACTAACCAAAGTCTCTGGTGGCATTACGCCGCTGGTTTTATCCTTTGCCCTATGAAGTAGTTTTATTACCTCTACGCAAATGAAATCACAAGACTGTAGCGTGCCATGAATGACTCTTTCTCTCTCTCACTGGCTATATTTCACAATATGGGGGTGGAAAAAAAACACTGAGGCACTGGTCTTAGGAAGTCTTTAAGCTCAAGGTGAGACATTGTTCGGGGTAAATGTTTTTTAACACAAGGTTAGTTCAGCAATGCGTGTTGCGTCAGTCATGCTGCGCGAGTCACGTCCTGTCCACAACGGGAAACGCGTGACGCCCTGCGTGGTCGTCCCCTTCTCATTAGTCTCTCGCTCTGACCGAGTCCTAATCTTAATGCTAGCTGTTCCAGTCGCCGTCCTCTCTCGCCCTGTCCGCGAGGCTGATGGAGTGTGCAGAGACGCTGAGTGTGGGGTGTGATGTGTCGCGCCGGGAGAGGGCGTGTGGTGTGATGTGGACACATGGGTGTGTGAGTGAGACGTGGGATGCAGTGCTGGGCTGTAATTGGGTTCGGTGCGGGTGGTTGTGATAGCCGGAGAGCTGGGGACGGACTGTAGAGAGAGAGAGAAACAGGCGTCGATTGGGGAGGAGAGACACAAAGTGACCTTCAGCCTGGTGGTTGCTTTCTAGCTCCGACTCTTAACAAAAATATTGTCACCCTTTAGTCTTGTCACGTGATTAACTGCTAAATTAAAGGGGTGGTTGATTATGATTTCACTTTTTTAAACTTTAGTAAGTGTGTAATGTTGCTGTTTGAGCATAAACAAAATCAAAAGTTACGACACTCAAAGTTCAAAGAAAAGGAAGATATTTGCTTTTACAGAAATGGCTTTTTAAGGACTACAACAAACGGCTGGTAGGGACACGACATTCCTCCCGGGTTAGTGACATCACCAACCCTAAAATGTACATAAACCCGGCCCCCGGCCCACACGATTTATACATTATTATCATGACGAATATGCTAATCAATGACTATAAGCTCATTTGCATTTAAAGGAACAGACACAAAAACGGGGTGTTTTTGCCCACCCTCAAAAAGGGACAATTTTAACATCATATATAAAAATATCTGTGGGGTATTTTGAGCTAAAACTTCACATACACACTCTGGGGACATCAAAGTCTTATTTTACATCTTGTGAAAAGGGCATTTGTCCACCCCTTTAAAATTTGCTTTGAATGTGCTTAACGCTCAGTATTTACCACGAAGATCACAGTGATTTTGCGAAGACATGGTGCTGGATCAACATATTTTATTGATTCTGGAACAACATTCCTGTCCGAAAAATTTGTCCTAACTCTATCCCTACCTGTAAACCTAACCGTACCCATAACTTCTCCCTAAAAGCAGAGGGAAATGATAGGTGAATAACATCTATAAGCACCTAACCCTGGTTGTAAACTTGTCCCTCAAGTCTGATTGGTTAATTGTGAATGTTGTTCCAGGATCAACAAATATGTTGATGAATACATCAGCTGTTTTATTACCCATATTCTTCAAAATATCTTCTTTTGTGTTCAGAAGAAGAAAGAAATTCATACAGGTTTGAAACAACTTGAGGGCGAGTAAATGATGATGGAATTTCCATTCATCTTGTACCTTGTATTTTTTTTATCAGATTTTAAATAACGTTGTTATTTTTTGCTTCAAATCAAAGTTTGTAGTGTTGTGATGCACGTAGGTTCGTGGCTTATAGCTCTTTAAGAAGACTATTTTAAATCCCTATGGGATAAATTAATGGGAAAAAATACTTCTGGAACCAACGCTATTGTGGCTGTGAAGTATCATTTGACAAGCTTGATCTGTCACTATGGAAATATTAAGGTAATACATTCTTAAATAACAGTTGCCTTAAAAAATAATAATTTCAAACTTACATGTGAAAGGGTTAAATTGTTGTATAAACACCTGTCAAAATAAACTGTGCAGAAATGCTATCAAATCCATGGCAGCGCAATGCATGTTAAAAACATGTGAAGAAAAGTTATTACTTAATAAATGATAAAGACATGATGTGTGATTATGCATTGAGTTCGAGAGTCAAACTCAATTAAATGAGTCAAACTCAATTTAGATTGACAAACTCGATTAAATGTATTGCTGTAGATCACTGATAGGCTTATGCTCACTGATATTCAATTGCACAGTATAAAGTCTTCAATTATAATCCTACACTCTAAAAAATGCTGGGTTGTTTCAACCCAATTTTGGGTCAAATATGGACAAACCCAAACGTTGGGTTAAAAATGTAATTAAAAAATTTAACCCAACGGCTGGGTTTGCCCATATTTGACCCAAAATTTGGTTGAAACAACCCAGCATTTTTTAGAGTGTATGGAGCAATTACTGGTATATTGATGTATGATTAATTGTTGAATTATTAATCAGCATATCATGTAAGCAATTTGTAATTGACAACCCTACACTCTAAAAAATGGTGGGTTTTTTCAACCCAATTTTGTGTAAAATATGGACAAACCCAAACGTTGGGTTAAAAATGTAATGTAAAAATGTAACCCAACGACTGGGTTTGTACACATTTTACCCCAAATTGGGTTGAAACAACCCAGCATTAATGTTTTACTAGTTGTTTTAGTTACAGTAATCTTGCAACAGCCTTGGAATAGATAGTTACTGAATGCTCAACTGGAAGTAATGTTGTATACAAAAAAAGAAAAGAAAAGAAAAGTATTTGGCCATTTAAACAGACTTGAAAGAACTGCACTAATTAGAATTGTTTGGTCATATACAACTAATTTTAGAGAGGCCAAACTTGCTGACATGTGGGCACTGGTCCACACTCTGAACTCTTCACATCACTGTAGTAGTGCTGGCGTGGCAGCCATGCCGGCTCTAATGGTGCCGTTTCCAAAGCTTGAGCTCGGTGCTAATGAGCATCTGAGTGATTAAGTGGCGCCTGGAGATGCACTGAAAGAGGGAGTAGAAGAAGCTGATGGCATCCATACTCAACCCTGCAGTATCTTTATCCCTCACAACCTGCTTCACTGTTAGAGCTCCTAATTGCTTAATCAATCATTGCTTCATTTATTGATAGGCAGCTCTGATAATCAGGTATTTTAAGCTCAATTCAATTGATTGACTTGATTGATTTACAGCTTTTGGAGTTCACCGGCGGCAGATGAATTATTTAGTGGCAATCGTTCCTTGTCATAGAGCAAAGCATAGAGGTTCTCGTGTGACACGTGACAAATGAATGATCTGAGCGCTAATGTATCGCACATCATTAGAAGACAATTGTATTGTATCTCTTTCTCATTCTTCTATGAATTTTTTATATATGTAAAAAAAAATATGATTAACATTAATATATTTATTCATTTAAATATATTTTTTATTAGCTTTTATAATGATAATAAAAAACAGGAGATTATATCGTACAGACTTTTTAGGATCTGAATATGCATAATATATAGTATGGACACTTTACTATCCCATGAGGCCAAGGGAGAGAGGTCGTGAATGTATAATAAATCGATCGACTGAGCTAGATTTTTGCCAATTACCCCAATTTCGCACTGCATTTAAACATCTTAACGTGCGCATATGTGACAGGAAAGCGTCCTTATACGGCAGATTTAAGCACATCCAGCCACGGCCAGTGTTTTGCGGAAGGGGAAGAGAAATGTATCACAAGCTCAGACTTTTTCTTGACCCAAGAAATATAAAAAATGTGTTCTCATCTCTTGCAGCCCAAGGACAAGTTGTACAGTTGTAGAAATTTCAAATATGACAGGAGAATGAGTCTGTGCAAGTTTCCAACTGACATTTTGAAATACTCTGGGGTTTTTAACGTGTTTTCTTTTTTTTTTTACATCCGAACTCACATAATAAATCTAGAATACTCTAAATGAAATACATGGATGCGTGCATTTTGACTTAACCACCATGGAATAACCTTTTTTATTTTTTTATTTTAGTCTTGTAAACACATTTTACTTGTTTTGCTAGGTTATTGATTTGCAAGTAAATCGGGTTATTTCAATGAACTGATATTTGGTAGTTATCAGTGGTGTGCATGTAAATGTACTCACTGTAATGTGCTTTGAAAGCATTCTCTAGATACAGATGCGATCCAATATATATCTCTTTTTCTCCTCATTTCTATTGGCTCTTGAGTAATTGTGAAGCTCTTGGAATAGTGTTGGAACCCTGTGGACCTTTAATGAGCCAATCAATGGGATATTTGACCATCTACAACACTAGATACGAGTGTCTCCATTTATTTTTCCCTGCTGAGTTCATTGCACCCTTCTTTTCAACTGTCTCACTCAATTTGCGTCCTGTCTGTCCTGTCTAACTCTGTCCTTGTCCTTGTCTGTCTGTGTCGGTCAGTGTGTGTGTTCAAGACTGAGGGCACAGCCTCTCATCTCTGCTCTCTAAACCTCCCCGAGGCTTTAATTACTGCATTTGGATAATGAGTCAAATCCAATCACTCGTCTCCACTGTTCTGAATTATTATACAGCTCCTATTATGGCAGCACCAGCCCTAGTTTCTTCACACCAGCTGCCCCGCAGTGACACGTCTTCATTTCCCGCCACTCTTTCTTTCACTTCACTTAGGACGGTGGGAGGGAAAAAGAGGAAAAGAAATGTGCTGGAAAAATCATTCAAGGGGGAAATATATGAATATGGAGCGGAAAGACCTGTTGATAGGGGAAAAGGAGGTTACATGCGGTGATGTAAAAGCATAGATGCTTTTTGAATGAAAGATAGTGATATTGAAACGATGTTTCCATTTCATGCAGTGTATTATATTTATAAAGCCAGAGGCAGTGGCTTACAGGCAATGTTGAGGAAGGTGTTTTAACCGTAGCCTGTCATACAAGTTACGCGTCTTAAAGTCTGTAGATTACACGAAGCTACAGTTTATAAAAAACTGTAAAACTTGCAAAAAATATAATATTAATTAAAGGCCACTTAAGTGTTTTTAAAAAGTAAGTACTTTTTAAGTGCACTTTTTAATTATCTCAAATTAAATGTTTTTGTATTGCAATAATGGAATAACTTAAAAAAGTCCTACATAAGTGGGTCAAAAAAAAACACTTTTAAGCATCTGCAAACATTACATTTATTTCACATTTAAGTATATATATATTTTTTTTACAGTATATTATTTCCGCAATTACAAAGTATGCTTAAATGTACTACTTTTAACAAGGGTGGTTTCAAGGCAAATTTAAAATAAAATAAAAATCACAAAAACATTACATTTACATACAAAAAAATGTAATAATTTGGCAATGCCCAGTTACTTAACCAGAGAGAGAGAGAGAGAGAGAGAGAGAGAGAGAGAGAGAGAGAGAGAGAGAGAGAGAGGTGTTTGATTTACCTTAGTTCGCTGAGTTATAAAGCTGCCCATGCTAAATAATTTGACTTTAAAAACCTGTGATGCAGCGTTGTGCCATGCTGCGCCGCTATTCTGGAAATAGCCTGTTAATGGCTACGTGCTAAAGCGACAGTATTTTGGAAACGGCGGTTAAAAATGTGGTTAAGTATTGCTACTTGCAGTTACTCTTCATTATTGATGAGGAAGGGTGCTCATGGAGGCAATGCCAGTTCGATTCCTGCTAGCCTCATTCCCTTTATCCTTCCCCACCCGATTCTACCATTCATTACCAGTCTACAAGTTTAACGGTTCAATAAAAGAGTCACAGTCAAAAAAAGAATAATTCTGCAAGTACAAACATTCCCGAAGAAAGAGACTGAATGACAGTCCAGTTTGTACAGAGACTGTTACAGTCGCTTAAGATAGTTGCAGGGCTTTAGAGGCAAAGGACCCGTTATTCATCTGTTACAGCTACATATATTGTACACTCATTGATAGAACCACATATCAGACTATGACTATCTGCTCCATTACAAGGATTGTACTGAGCAGTCAATTAGTTCTAGGACTATCCGATGTTTGTGTAGTCCAGTCGCACATCTCATGTGCTTGTTCAGTGGCACTGATGACAGCAGGAGGAAAATTCCTCTGTCCACAAACTGTGTCTCGATTTATTTGCTTCTCATTTGTTTTGAATGCCATTCTGGCACGACCAAATATATTTGGAATTATGAGAATGTGAAAATACAGTGAGCAATTTGCATTCACAAAGCATGCTGTAAGCAAACTGCAAGGCGAACTTATACGATGAACTGTGATTAGTATTGGGAGAAAATAACTGTCGCAGTAATTGAGATCCTCATTGATGATGCACTAGATCAGTGTTTCTCAACTCTGGCCCTCAAGGTCCAGTTTCCTGCAGAGTTTGCTCCAACCCTAATCAAACACAACTGAACTAGATCTTCAAGGTCTTCAGGATTACTAGACATTTGCAGAGGTGGGTTTAATCTTGCTCCGCCCTCCTACGTACTTGCGCTCAATATTCATTTTCCTTCAGTACTACATCTGGGATTGTGGTGTATTCTTGGGTTTTCTCTGGTAAAAATTTTACCGGTCCAATCAGCGAACAGAGGGAGTGGCTGAGAACGTTGGGGTTGTGCGCTAGTTTGAGTCGTCATACGTCACGACCAAGCGTTAGCGATTGGTTATGGCAGATCCAGAGTGGCTCCGGGCAGATCCAATAGTTTTAAACTGCAACAGAGTACCCGCCTTCAAGGAAGTTAACGCTTGTCAATGGAGAGAGGCCAGACTCTCTGTACAAATGAAATGTACGAGAGTCTGGTAGAACCAGGCTAGGTTTAATCTAGGTTGGAGGTAAACTCTGCAGGAGAGTGGACCTTGAGGACCAGAGTTGAGGACCCATGCACTAGATTGTTTTTGCACATTCATATGCCATTTATCAAGACATTGCAAGTGTAACGGAGGCCAGTTAGTGAGAAGAGAGCAAGTAAACCTCACTCCCCTGATCTCAAGAGGCGCTCTAGCGACTGACGCTAGAGGCTGCAGTCTTTAGCCTCCTTGTTAGAGCACCTGCCTCCCATGCCAGAGACCCGGGTTCGAGGCCCACACAGAGCGGGGCAAGTAGGATCTGAGGGGTTACACAACCTTTGATTTCTCCCCCACATAATTTCAGTTGTGCGGGACACACACAGACAATGTGACATTTACATAGGTAAACATTGAGTCATTTACTAGTCAACTGTTTCTGCATCACTGGTCGACTAAATGATGTAATTGTGCAAGCCCTAATACCGGTTTGAGAATACCAGCCCTCACTCTAGATAAACTACGCATCTCAAATTCCCCTACTTGGGGTTATTATTTGGAAGTTACTCATTCAGTTACCCACACATAATCAGCATGCTAGAGCATATGCACTACCTGGCAGGCCACATCTCGACCCAAACACATTCCAATTACACATCCCAAAAACTGACCCTGAATAAAGATTTCCCAGATAATTCTCTTTCAGATATTTACTTACCCAAGGTCATTTCCCTAATCGTCTTTAGACCTGCTTATATCAAAAAGACAAAATGAAAATATAACTATCCTATCTTTTAAATGGGTTCCATCCTTTAGCTCTAGACTTTCGTTTTAATTCGGATTATGAAGATTATTCCCCTCAGTCCAATTTCCCCTTCCGATCAGAGATAATGTCTGTGGGAGCAGAAGACACTCATAAATGAGGGAATGAGCCTATTAATCCAGTGGCCGTAGTAGAGTTTGGGAGATAACTGGCTGGTTAGAGTTGGAGATACGGGCAGATAGAAAGGAGAAATTATTGGGCTGACGCATTTGGCCTTGCTTGCGGGATGGCAACGTGCAGTGTGAGACTGACCGGCCTGCTGAAACTGTATGAACATGTGGGTGGGTGGGTGATTGGTTGGCTGTGTGATTGGCCTCCTGTGGCGAGGCAGTGCCGAGCCCAGAGTAATGGTTTAATCAGTGACCAGCAGTATAGAGCTATGTGTTTGCTCCATGGGAAAGCTGCGGAAACAAGACTGCATGCTGGCACACTCTAATCCCACTTTGCTTCTTCATATATGTGTGTGTCTCATGTGGGCACAAGGGAGTGAACGTACACCAGAACAGCCTTGTATGAAGTATGTTTACCTACAGCAAATCTCCCAATCGTCTGAACTGGTCTGAACCCTCAAACCTACACATTCTATGGCAAGATTACGCCATCCATCCCAGTGCTGACTTGCTGTGGCGAGCCTGTCTGACGGCTACATGGCTGTGTGATCTATGATGCAGTTACGCATGTCCACGTACGTAAGTGCTCAGGGAGTATAAGAGAACAGGACAAGGATTACAGGACGTTGAGTGGGAAAACAGCTTAGAGAGTCACACGCATCTGGGATGAATGGTTGACATTTGCAGAAAACAGAGCACTCTTTGGAAACTGTGCAGCTCTACAGTATGTAACATCTGACTTTCACATTGACCTTGGGGTGAAAAGGGGTGGCTCAAAACCAAGAGAACTTTACGTTTTGGTTCTCCGTCTCTTGCGCAAAGTCCGAGGCTGAATGGATGTACTTGTTCTGTTTGTCCGTACAACAGAGCCTGCAGATCACTGTTACTTACAAGAGCATGCATCGACTAAGCAGGTTTTCGAGTTGTCTGCTTTTTCGTGAAAATGTTCCCACTATTTGATTGCTAAGTCTTTGAAGCTGCAAGAGCTGAAGGAATGAATTTCAGGAGTACTGAGTGCTTCATTGATTAGTTTTTTCCTGTGCATGGCACTCTGTGGGTCAGATCCACCCCCTCATCATTCAGCACAATGGACAGCTCCACAGGTCCCCCCTCTCTATTTGTCAGCACCATGGAGAGCTCCGTTTGCCTGGTTTTTGTCCTTCTGTGAGTGGAGGCGGCCGGCGGCCATTTTACATGGCTGGATCTTCAAACTCTTTGAAAGCTCTTGTTCAGTTAAAGTATGCCACTCTGGGCCACTCTCGGCCCCTCTCAGCCAGGCACAATGATTAACCCTACAGCACCTACAGCCCTCTTAACGTCTCTCTCTCGCTCTCTTAAATTGAGTGTAAATGGCAGATGCCATGTGTGGGAAGAAAGGGTCGGTGGTGCGTCTGGGGTCGCTTCTCTCCTCTTGGTTCTGCTCAGGTGTTTGGTTATTGGCTCCCGAAGCAATTAGGACACATGGGAGCTGCTTTTCTATTCTCGAGCCTTGCATTAGGGTGGCGGATAGCACCCGGCGGAGAGCTGTGTGAAGGAGTGGGAGGATGTTAACAGAGTGTGTACGTAACTCTCACAGTTTACTTGAGCGAGAGGGTAAATAGTTTGCTCCTTAGGACTACGAAGGCTGGAAATATGATCACTGGCTGTGAAAAACCCTCGTCCGTTCCTCTGATTACTTCTCTTACATTTTGTATTATCTATTTTCTCTTTTTAGATTTGTGTGTGTGTGTGTGGGGGTCATAAAGGTTTGCTGTAATAAACAGTTCCATGCTGTAATGCCATAATTAAATGCCTAATTAACAGGTAACGATCTGCTAATTACATTAATAATCCATGCAAGTGTTAGGCGTATTTTAAAATCAGCATGAAGTCATAGTTGACCCTGTTTATTTTTGAACCTGTTTCTGGTATGTATGACAAGGATCGTGTTATTCATAATATTTTGTGAAAATGTCTTGCTCTGCCTCTAAAATAGAATTCCCTCTTACTTTGTAAACCCATCCTGTCTATCCACCTATGTAACGTCCACTTTTCACTATTCGATCAATTCAAATGAATAACATCATGTCCCACTCTAAAACTTCACTCTGAAATGTGGTAAATTACAGAAGTAAAATGGGTTGGGGACAGTGATAAGTGTCGACTTGAACAGTTCATACTAAACGTGCGTTTCTCTCTCTTCATGTAGCGTTAAGTCGCTCTGCAATGCCATTTGGTCTGATGCGGAGGGAGTTGGCATGCGAGGGTTACCCCATCGAGCTCCGCTGCCCCGGCAGTGATGTCATCATGATCGAGACCGCCAACTACGGTCGCACGGACGACAAGATCTGTGACGCCGACCCCTTTCAGATGGAGAATGTACAGTGTTACCTGCCAGACGCCTTCAAGATCATGTCACTAAGGTATGGAGCGGGGTTCATTTTTACTGTGTCTATTTTTGTCATAGCTTTTGTCTTTTGATGAAAAGTCATAATTAATTTTTTTATAATTTACCTGTGAATAAATGACAGCTGACAAAGATCACATATCAGCTGATTATAATGTACAAAATGACAAAAATGTGTAAAACTGGAGATTTTTTTTATTTTTTATGTTATATTAAACTACCATTCAAATATGTAAATAAATATATGTAAATAATAATAATACTTTTGTTCTGCAATGATGCATTAAACTGATAAAAATGTATTTCCCCACACATTTTGCATCTGCCTGTGAATACAGTTTATTCAGCAAGGATAATTGATCAAAAGTGAAAGTAAAGTCATTAATTATGTTGCAAAAGGTTTATGTTTAAAATAAACACTCTTCTTTTAAAATGGAAAGAAACCTGAAATAAATTTGTCACAATTTCCACCAAAATAAAAATTAAGCAGCACAACTGTTTTCAACATTTGTTTCTTGAGCATCAAATCATCATATTAGAAGGATTTCTGAAGGATCACGTGACACTGAAGACTGGAGTAATGATGCTGAAAATTAAGCGTTGATCACAGGAATATATTGCATTTTTAAAGTATTATACTGGAAAATTGTAATAATATTTTAAATTGTAATAATATTTCACAATATTACTGTAATCCTCTATTTTAGATCAAATAAATGCAACCTTGAACATAAGACACGTTTAAAAAAAACCTACCGATCCCAGTCGGTAGTACTGTAGATTATCATCATCAACAGTGTGTTGTAATTAAAATCATTTCATTATCATCGTGATGCATCTTTTTGGTCTAGTCTTCGTTATGGTATTTTTGTGGGTAACTTTGTTGACGAGATTAACACTGCATGGGAGAGAGAGAGGGTGGTATAAATGTTACAAATTACTCTGACTGTTCATGTCACTGTTTTGTTTGCGTGCACTGTGTATTCCAGAGTGTATTGATATGGTTGAGTGGTTAAGTGACTGTTTAGCGTGTGTGTTTGAATAATGTGAGCATAACCGTTGTGCTTGTGCGCGTGTGTGTGTGTGTGTGTGTGTCGCCTGCAGTTCCAGTCCCTGTCTGTGCTCAGCATTTGCTTCCTCGGAGACGAGATCAATGATTCCCTATTCTAGCTATCCATCAGCCTTGTAATGGAGAGAGAGAGAGAGAGAGAGAGAGAGAAAGAAGGCATGTGGGAGGGATGAGTAGATTGAGAGAGGGATTGGACTGGGAATGATGCTGCACTAGTAGAGAGATGATGAGGGGATATAGAGAGAGAGATTTGAAAAGAGAAGTGTCTCTGCATCTGTTTGAGGGAGAATAAATCTGTACCGTGCTAGATCTTTGTTTGCATTTCATACCGATAACAACCCCTGCATTCAAACATTTATGTGCTTTAGTCCGAGGCAATATAGCTCTAAGTTATAAAGTCTAAGTTGGTTTGAGCGGGAGGAATAGTCTGTTGCCTCCGCATCGCTTGGACTGACGCTGTCTGTCACATGATCACACCTATAGTGAGAAATGATTTCCTCATACTTAGAAGTAGACATTTGAGCAAACCCCTAATCTTAAGTATTACATTTTAACATGTAGCCTATGTCTCACCTACTAACACGAATGACACCTTAAATCATGCATCTTGTTGAGGAGAGGTGTGATATTACTTCTCAAAGCCATCAGACTTGCGAAAGAGACTTCGGACATATACACATCGATATATATGTCCTAGAATAAAGATTTAATTCTACAAACCTCTGCAAATTTACAGTTATTAGGTCTCCTGAAGATGTATTATGTGCGCATCTCTGACTTATCAATGTTAATGATCCGTCAAGATATTTTTACTGTGTTTGATCGTAATAATTCAGGAAATACCTGTAAAATAATGTTTAATGTACGTTTAATTTCTGTAAAAGTCAAAAAAAATTGCACTTCATGTAAATTAGGATATTTTAGTTTACTTGTATGGTTTCTGATTTTGTTTTAACAGTGTCCTGTAAACCTTAAATCATTGATCTCAAACCCTGCTGTTGTTACAGTATATAAAGTATAAATCTGTGTTTTTACAGATTTATTTGATATTTAGATTTTTTTAAATCTAATTTTAAAATTTTTAGGTTACTTATTTCAAATTTATTAAAGTGAATATTATGTTATATAATATATATATATAATTGTTTTCTTTTTTTTAGAGTTCTTTGTTTACTATCATTATTTGTGCACTACTGTTACAATGTATGGGTTTGTTAGGATTTCTTTCTTTTTTATGGTATGATATTTTAAGGTCTCTAATGCTCACAAAGACTGCATTTGTTTGATGAATGAAAATGCAGTCAAGACGTTAATATTGTGGGAAAAAAATAAAATTTATATTGACTATTTACAATTTTATATATATTAAAATGTCATTTATTCCTGTGATGCATGCAAAGCTGAATTTTCAGCATCATTACTCCAGTCTTCAGTGTCACATGATGCTTTAGAAATTATGAAATCATGGTAGTGTATAGGATATATATATATATATATATATATATATATATATATATATATATATATATATATATATATATATACACTATATATATACACTATATATATACACTATATGTATACATATCCTATACACTACCGTTCAAAAGTTTGGGATCGGATCGGTACGATTTTTAATGTTTTTTAAAGAGTCTCTTATGCTCACCAAGGCTGCATATATTTGATTATTTTTACAATAACAACAAAAAACAGGTTTTAAAAAACCTGTTTTCCATTTGAATATATTTTAACTTTCAGCATCATTACTCCAGTCTTCAGTGTCACATGATCCTGATGAGTGAGAAGAAGAGACTTTCAAACCTTTGAACAGCAGTGTATATAAACGAAAAGGCAAAACAGTTCAATAGTATGTGTGTGTTTGTGTGTATAGTGGTGACTGAAGGAATGATCCTTGACTTTGCTTCTTTCTCTCTCTCTCTCTGGTCGTCTCAGGTGTAATAATCGGACTCAGTGTGTGGTGGTGGCTGGGTCTGATGTTTTCCCTGACCCCTGTCCAGGAACCTACAAGTACCTGGAGATCCAGTATGAATGTGTGCCATACAGTGAGTAACCATGCAGACACTCCATCCCAACAGCCCCACCCCCTCGCCTCTCCTGTCCCGCCCCTTCACCTCCCCAACCCCACCCCACCTAAACCCCCGCCCCCTCAACCAGCTACTGCCATCCACACACACACTCACTCACTCATGCTCAGTCACGCACACACACACTCACACTCACGAGTGCGTTCTCTCCTTCACGCACACACACACATCCTCTCCGTTCTCTCTCTCTTTCTTACACTCGCACGCACACACTCTCTCTCTCACACTTTAAACCGCTTTTTTTTTTCCATCGGCAGTGCGACGTTGCAGAGGCTGGTGGAGATTTTCACATTGGGGAGGTGCTCCGTACACAAACAAACACACAAACCGGGGCAGATAAGCATTCGATATCCCCAGCGCTGTGCAGACTCAGCCTTTATTGGCGATCATAAGCACACCAACACACTCGTGCACAGCCTCACACAGTAACAAAATGACCCAGAGGGTGCTTTATCTGGCATTAAACACCTTTACCTCCCCTCTGACAGACAATCAAAATGAAAATTGGGCCGCGGCGAGGCTGCGAGAGAGAGGTGTGTGAGCGTCGCACAATGGGAATGTTAACACAAACCTCAAATTTATTTCAGACAGCACGACCCAAAAGTCGCACACATGCTAATATTCCCATGGCAACGTTCGGCTTTCTGTGGCGCTGCCTCACTCGCGAATGAGAGGCAAGTGTGAAATTTTGAGCGAGCGAACGCCGACTTGAACGTGTTTCCGGAGCTGGACTCATGTGAAAATCTCCCGTCAGACGATACCCCCCTCCTCCCCCCCCCCCCACCCCATGATCGCTGACTTTACGTGTGCAGGTGGTCCAGACGGGGCCGTGATTCAGCGGAGGGTGGGTCTGTGGGGCTTTAGGTGTGTAGTTTGGTTTGGGGGGGGTGGAGTTAATGGGTTTTACTGTGAGCGGGAAGGGGGTTATTAACTCTAATCTATAATCCCGGGGTCAGTTTCTCTTCTCTTCCCACAGGAAATAAAGAGGATGGACTACAACCCGCTAGTTCACTCTGCTCACTAATCCTCCTTTCTCTTTTTTCTCTCTTTCAGCGTTCTGCTTTCTTCGTGTGCTCCTCTCATTCGTAATCACTCTTCTGACATTTTTATTTTCTCGTCCAGTCCTTTGTTTCACTCGCTTATTTTTTTTGCGTTTGTTCTTTCGTTTCTCTTTGGATTCACCTGCTGCCTTCTCTTTTTTTTTTTTTTGTCTCGTACACACACACACACTCTCTTTAGCCTTCATCTCTTTGTTTTTTTTCTTTGACATGCTTTTATTCGATCTCCACCATCACTTCCCCCTTTTCTCTCTTTCTCTTTCTTTTGCAGGTTTCGGGAGGCGCCCAGAAGAGTTGAGCATTTATCTTTTAAAGCTCTCAAACTCTCTCTCTCTCTCTCACACACACACACACTTGTACAGCATGAACGGGACTCTTCAGCCCACACTCTTTGACCACCTTCGCCCAGCGACCGTAATCCTCAATCCGCTTCTACACAAACACATCAAAACACAAAGTGCAAATACTCTTCCTCGCTTTCCTCTTTCGGGTGCTTAGCAAGACTCACGTTTTCCTTTGAGGCAGCGGCTAGTCTCTCCCTCTCTCTCAAAAACTCAATGTATTTCTTTGTTATTTCATATTTTAACAGTATTTACACTTTGTTTTAAGGTGACATTGTTACATGTACTGGATATTGTAATAACAGTAAATGATGGATAATCTCTGTCAATCTCAATCTCTCTCAAAATAATTACACATCACTAGCCCTAAACCAATCTCTAACCCTAAGAGCATGAAAGCAATAGGACAAAAAATAAATATATGTATTTCCTAACTTTGGTCTGTTTTAGGCGCGTCGCCAAACACAAAAACAACATGCCCCCCTTATCATATGGTCATTCAGCAAACTTACTATTCAATGCAAAAAAAAACATATTTTTTTGGATTTGGCCATTCACATATTCCATATCGAAACCTCTTCAGTAGCATTTAGCTCACAAAAAAATTATTTTTTCTCAGAATTGCGTTATATAAACTCACAATTGCAAGCTATAAAGCCAGAATTGTGTGATATACAGTAAGCAATTACGTGTTATAAAGTCAGAATTGTGAGATAAACTTGCAACTGTGAGAAAATGTCTTTAATTTAATTTATTTGTTTGTGGTGGAAACAAGCTTCCATATGCTTCAGATTGCTTTTAGATGGAAAGGCTGTCCATAAATGCTGATCTGGGATCAGTTTTCTCCGTAATAAAATAATATTGGCGAAATCCGTTGTTTTGAGCGGCGAGTGGATCCTGAGTTCTACCCGCGCGCAAATCCTCTCGTTATAACAAGCGGTTATGTAAATTAGACATTCATTGGGCATCAGCTTCACTGATTATAACGGAGCGTGAGATCCCAATTAAGTCGTATAACTGCTTTTTAATGTTAACAAAATGAGCGCTCTGCGCGTTTTAAGCCGTGCCAAATCATGCGTTTAGCAAATGTTTTTAAAGGGGACGCATATCCTCATGGTGTTTGTTCACCCTCCGCGTATGATAAGAAAATGAATCTTTTATGTTTTTGTTGTTTTGATATAGAAATAGAAATTGGTCTATTTCAGTTCTGTCAGGACCACTATCGTCAAATACGATTGACAATTAACATACAGTTTGGATTGGCGGTATGGTTCCGTTCCGGGCAAGATCTCCCGGCGCATCCATGTAGCCTAGCATAGATAAGAGCAGCAATAACCCCCCTTAGTGTAAACAGTACAGAACCAACATGAGTGTATTGCAGATATCATTCATTAATTTGAATGGATAACATAATTAGAGAATTTTCATCTTGAGGGAATTTAGGGAATCAGAATGCCAAATCCTGACTGACGAGAGGAGGAGCTGGGGAGGGAGGAGGGTAATTCGCTCCCTTTGAAACGCGATAGCTGCTGATAATACTGAAGGAGCTTATATATGTATACAGTTATAGACGTCGTATTCCTATTGGTAGACGTGGATCACCTGAGAGTCAGCTGATGCGAGCTGGACTAACGTGACCTGCCAGAACTGACGCTACGCGTATATATTAGGCTAAATACGGGATGTTATTGTTTTGGTGAATGTCTGTTTTACAAAAAGCCCCCCCCCCTAACCCCCCCCCCATTAAAAAAATGAAATGCCCACCCATTCCATATGTTCTGGCGATGGCACTGGTCTGTTTTCTCTTTAGATTCTTTCCAATATGCATTTCATTGTTTCTGATGGAGTAAGTGTGTAAGGCAGGCTAGTCGGTGCGTTAGCATGACATATGTTGGCGAGCCGCATGCAGTTGAGTCAACTGCTGAAACACTAGCACGCCTCACCACTCTGCTCACTGCTCCATTTAGCCTGTCACAGTTATTTTCCTCTTTTTTTTTTGTTGTTGTTGTTGCTTCCTCCTTAGTTGCCATCTCTAGGATGTTGGTTTGAAATAGCGCCGTGCGCAGAGGTGAGAGGATGCGTGATTAACTAGCTGCTGACTTGCATTTTATCTCCTATTTTAAAAAAAAAACTTTGTTTGTGGTGTTTGAGGAATAGAAAGGTGAGGGAAATTGGGACCTGATTCCACCATGATGAAAAGTTCTCGCTGTCTGAAGTGACAAAGAACAGCCAATTATCGGAATCCGCCGTCAGTCTCGTCTCCCCCGAGAGACCGTGGGCACGTGGGCTCCGCTCCTTTCCTCCGCTCCTCTCCGGGCTCCACATGTTGTTGGCTAGCGTGATGGAATAAATAGAAACTCGCCTCAATTATATCCAGACTTCACGCCCCTCGAACGCCGAACCAATTCGGCCATTTTTAATTACCGGGGGATGGTGGCATCGCGCGGGCCTCTGTGGAGATTTGTCGAGATTAATTGAATTTACTGCGGCTAATTGCTCTGATAATGCCCCATCTTTCACGGCTGCTGGAGAACACGTTCCGCGCCGTTATTGGCGTGTTTATCACTGACACATGTCCATTTGTTTGTTTATTTAATATATAAGGAAGAATGAATAAGGGCTAGTGCGTTTAAGGACGCAGCTTGGCTTGCGGCGCTTCTGACAGACAGTTTGTGTGCGAGGGACGCAGCTCCCATGAGAACAGCCACCCGAGACAGAACGGCGACAGATTCAGCCAAACTGTCTTACACTCTCGCACACACACACAAATGCTCACACACAACAGCGACTGTAGCCAGCATGTCAAAGTCGGCTGCTGAGTGCCAGCAGGAGTCAAACTTTCCGGCCCTCATATCCACAGAGCTCAATGTCTCAGAGGAAATGACAAACGGGCAGCGCCCCATAAAGACAAACAGCAGCGCCCGACTCAGTCAGCGGAGACTCGCTCCAACTCCACACAGCCTGAGGCCACGTCGGCCAAGAAGCATTAATGCATCGACGACCTCTGTAATACGTCCTCATTCGCTCTTGCGGCAGAAATCTGTTTAGTCGAGCCGGTTGGCACCTTTTCCTCTGTGTCCGGTGTCGTTTTGCATTATATAACAAGACCGCACGCATTTGATACTCGCGCTAGCTTATCTGATAAACTTAGCCAGGTCAAGAAAAGGCAATTAGATGCATTTAAAGGTACGGCGTCTTTAGTTAGTCTTCACAATAGGCATCACACGCTCAGCTTATCACTCTGTCCAGTTCATCGATCGGTACTTTAAGAGTAACGCTGTGGTCACGTCATGCCAGAATGACCGTAATTACAAAATGACAATTACTCTCTGCTGTTCACGTCCTTGCAAACCGACATTAATCATTTCTTTTGGCGTTGCTCTTCTTGCCAAAAGTGGAGTGGGTGGCTTGTCAACTCTCTATGCTAAGAAAGTAAACCATTTATAATATCTTTGATTTTTTTTTTTTAGATCAAACTCATTGTTATTATTACTTTTATTATAGTTGAATTATAATAATTAACCTGCATTTTGTTGAAATAACTACAAAAACATAGCATTATGTATTTGTATGACTAAGTTTATAAATATAATGAACAATTATAGTGTAATTTAATAGTTTTATATGATTCCAGTGTTCTATTTGATTCTGTTTGATTCGTGTGTGTGTGTGTGTGTGTGTGTGTGTGTGGGTGTGTGTGTGTGTGTGTGTGTGTGTGTGTGTGTGTGTGTGTGTGTGTGTGTGTGTGTGTGTGTGTGTGTGTGTGTGCGTGTGTGTGTGTGTGTGTGCGTGTGTGTGTGTGTGTGTGTGTGTGAAACTCAAAAATACTTAAACCCTGTAGTCAATAATTTTATCCCTTAAAACTCAAATTTGATCACCAAAATTTTAAGCGTATTTAAAAGTTTTTGTTCTTGAAATAAATTATTTATGCCTTAAAATATCTTGAATGTAACTCTACACCCTTGCCTCATTAAGGATACAAGCTTCTATGAATATGCAAATGATCCCCGCCTCCACTCACTCACACCAGCTCAGAGATCCACTCGTTGACGATCACATGTTGATCTGATTGGTTACGATGTAGTTCGTGACGTCAGTAACACCAGCGATTTCAAACAGCAGTTTTAAGGAGAAAATACTCAGCAATGGTGTTCACTTATGAATATGTACATGGTTTTTGTCTTAAAGTATATTAAAAACAATACATAGACATTTAAAAAAAGCATTAAAAACTTGATTTTCACCACAGGGAGACTCAACAAAATTACCATAATTTTTTAACATTTACTCAAAAGGTTCAACTATAAACATAATCAACTAATGTTTGATATCCACAAGGAAATATATATTTTTCAGACTAGGAAATGCATGCCATTTGGTTTTATATGTAATACAATGGCATTCAAACATTATGACCGTGAATACTTCCACACACTGTACTGCACATAATGTTATACACATAGCCAGCAGCATGCCATGCCGCTATATGATTGCATTCCTTCACCAGAACCTAAGAAAAGCAAATGCAGTTGTTTATATTCAGTGCACATCCTGACTGCATTTGCTTGTTTTATTTTGGCCTCATAAATCCTTAGAAGAGTTGTTGTTTTATTTGTATTTTTTTAAGGATGTAAATGTGAGAGAAAATATTGTAGTGGTATTCCAGCCCAAACTCTTCAGAAAGTGTTAAAGAGTGGGAGTATACAGTATATATGAGCGCTAGGTGTTTTGGTGTAATTTGGTCTTTGAGAGAGAGAGAGACGGAGAGCTTTGAAACCGCTGCAGCTGAGAGTTATTAATATGTATTAGGCCTACATTATTCGTGAATCTCATGAATGTTCGTGGAGTGACATGCCCAAACAGTTTGCCGCCGGGTGTGTCTCCAACTCCACCTCTTGATGCCAAAGAAAAAAATATTAGCGCGGAGACACACTCTGGTGGCTATGCGAAGCACGCATCATCTTCTAGCTGTGCTCCTCAGGTGTGTGTTCATTAGCTCCCCTCATTATCACATGAGTAATTGATATCATTGCGGAGACCGCTGGGATGAGGGGGCTCAAGGGCCACCGTACTTGTTCACAATGACAGCCAGAAGCAGGAAGCCACTGAAACGATCACAATGAATCCGCATACATGAGCGCTTGACATGTTTCTAATGCGCGAGTGTTTATGTTTGTGTGAACGTGTGAATGTGCATGTCTTTTTCTTTACAGGTGGAAGAGGAGACATGAATTAATCAAGTAACACTTTCCTTTTCTCCTTCTTCCTGCATTTTCATCATAGCCTTATGAGGAAATCAATCTATCTATCTATCTACTGTATCTATCTATCTATCTATATATCTATCTATCTAACTGTTCTATCTATCTATCTATCTATCTATCTATCTATCTATCTATCTATCTATCTATCTATCTATCTATCTATATAACTGTTCTATCTATCTATCTATCTATCTATCTATCTATCTATCTATCTATCTATCTATCTAACTGTTCTATCTATCTATCTATCTATCTATCTATCTATCTATCTATCTATCTATCTATCTATCTATCTATCTATCTATCTATCTATCTATCTATCTATCTATCTATCTATCTATCCCTATCTATCTATCTATCTATCTATCTATCTATCTATCTATCTATCCCTATCTATCTATCTATCTATCTATCTATCTATCTATCTATCTATCTATCTATCTATCTATCTATCTATCTATCCCTATCTATCTATCCCTATCTATCTATCTATCCCGATCTATCTATCTATCCTGATCTATCTAACTGATCTATCTATCTATCTATCTATCTATCTATCTATCTATCTATCTATCTATCTATCTATCTATCTATCTATCTATCTATCTATCTATCTATTATTCTATCTATCGTGCTATTGTTCGATCTACCGTTCTATCATTCTATTTACAGTTTTATCTATCGTTCTGTCTTTGTACTTCTGTCTTTCTCACTCTCTTTCTCTCTGGATCAAGGGGAATTTTTTTTGCTATGACTCGAATATGGCACAGCCCCTCAATGAAGTCTGGTATGAATCAGCATTGTTGAGGCTTCTGTACAGAGAAGAGAGAGCACTTGTTCCTTCATGCAAAGACCAGTGCATAATGTTCTTGTCCGATTGCATCACCTTGTTAAACGAGAGGAAATCACACACACCGAGGGACGTCTCTGTCGGCTATTTTTTATAAAATGAAGCGCTTTGCATTAGTGATAATATATCATCTTTAGGGTGAGGAAATTTCTGCTTCAGTTTTACATTAAAAATACTAGCAACAAATGATTTCATGACATTTGGTTTGATCTGTTTTGTTCTGCTGGAGCAGACTCAACACTATGCTACTGTACAGTACACTGTCAGTATATTTTACGTGACTGATGTCACAATATAATAAATGACACAGGTCTGATTTTGTGGCCTATAAATGTAATGAATCGGTCAAAATGACTCACTCAAAACGAACTGAGAAGTGACTCTGTATTACACTATGTGTACTATGTAGTGTTGTTATTGAGTGGTTGCTCATATCATATGACAACATGTAGATAAAAGTTTCCATTTAAAACCAGATTTTCCTACCGTTCAAAAAGTTTGGGGTTGGTAGGAGGTTTTTTTTTTTTTTTTTTTCACTCAAAGCTGAATTTTCAGCATCATTTTCAGTGTCACATGATCCTTCAGAAATAATTATAATAAGTTGATTTGATGCTCTAGAAACATTATTATGATCAATGTTGAAAACATTGTGCTGCTTCATATATTTTTGGTGGAAAATGTGATAATTTTTTTTCAGGATTCTTAATAGCATAGTATATATTTTGTAACATTATACATTTCTTTACTTTCACTTTTGATCTATTAAATGTGTCATTTCTGAATAAAAGAAAATACAAATTAATTTCTTAAAAAAAAAAAAAAAAATCTTACAGACCCCAATCTTTCTAAAAGTAGTTGGTTTGATGGTCTTAGCTGGTTTAAAATGGTCTACTAGCCTGGCCAATCTGGTGTTTAGTAGGACGGCCAGCTGGTCTCCCAGTCTGACAGCGAAAAAAAGATCACCTCTTAAACCATCTTAAGCTTTTTATTCTCAGCAGGGTTGATGTTTTGTACCAAAAGTACTAAAATAGCTGCTAATCGAATCATTATGGAACAGGAATCATTAAATGGAATCTCTAAGTAACTTTAATTCCTTTTGATTCCCATTCTTAGTCCCCCTTCTCTTCATTTCTCAAATGGTGTGAGTGAGTTAGACAGTGACTACTGGCCGCTGCCTTTTATACAGACAGTGTAACTGTGTCTGTATGTGTGAGATCACTTCAAAGACCTCAACTTCAGAACCTTAAACCCTCACAGGCTCAGAAAAGAGAGTCTCTTCCCATTTCTTTTCTTCACTGATCGCTCCATCCCTCTCTCCCCTGAGATCCCCTTCTTCAGATACTCCAGTTTGTCTTTTAGGAGACACAATGGGTCTCTGGGGGGGGGGGGGAGACGCTGAGCTTCACACGTTTCTTGCGTGTTGCCGGCTACACGTTAGCGGTTGCCTCAGCGCTTATGTGTGTCAGCCACGGGTACAGGCTAACACTGCTAGCACATCCAGATCAGCGAGACAGACAAGCTGTCACTCACTGTCACACGCTGGCTGTCTCTCTGTCATACATACCAATGCTGTCCGCTTCACACATGCAAACACACTCCGCCCACAAAGAGAGAAAAAGTAGTAATTCTGTATTCTGTGCAAACACAAGTGAGGAGAGAAGTACTGCTGGATATTTCAGCTAAAACCAGCAGCAGATGGTTTAAATGTGCTTTGTAATTGGTCATTGATGGTCAATAGGTGATCTAAACTGGAGTAGATGGTTGATTAGATGCAAGCTAAACTGTGCGTTCACACCGCTGCCGGCGAGATCGGCAAAAATTCGCTCTCGCCGCCCTGCCACCGACGCCGTGAGATTCGGGGACGCTCTGACGTAGATTTTAGAATGCATGCTTTTTTTTTACTTTATTTAAAGGAGCCGCAAAGCAAATAAGAACTGAACATAAATCAGTATCCTATTTTGTGCAGACTGGCCACACGTACGGTATAAGTTAACCTAATGAAATCTTTTAAATGTGAAAGTAACAAAACACCAACAATTTCAGACACCTTTTTCCATGCGTCGTTCTTTTTATTAATGTCCCTGTATGTAAACAGGGACAAGTCGTACAATAACGGGAAACCCGCAACAGAAATAATGAACTTTTCCTCCATTTTGCTTAGAAACTAATGTGGTCGGAACCAAAGTTTACAGGATTGTGTTCTCTGGTATCCTCTCAGGCGGAGGACTTCTACATTCCGATTGGTTGCCGCCGAACCGCGTCATAGCTTATTACCATAAAGTTGACTTGATTTCAACTCTTCTCGCCGCTCTCGCCGTCCAAGACGCGCCGCGCCGCCCTAGCCGGAGCTCACCGCCAGCTCTCATTGAAAATAAATGGCTTCCGGCCACTTTGACGCTCTCGCCGCCGGCGGTGTGAACGCACAGTAACAGGGCTAAATACTGTTGAACTAAATTCGTTCTACGGTCTACGGTACTGCGGTTTCAGATAAACCCCGCCCTATTTGGCATGTAAAATGATCACTTTATGTGCCGTGAGCGAAATCCAGTCATTTCAATAGGAATCCATGTAATCTGTATTTCTCGTGAGGGTGACATATCTCGCCGCACAGACTTCGCAGAGGGTTCAAGTTGGTCACACAGATTTGCTTGTAAACGTTTTGCTTGTAAACTTTCAGTGACTGTACCTTAAGTAGGTCATCAGCATTTACGCTGATAGTCAAAAGTCCTGCTTTGTGAGACTTGGCTAAGATCAACCTTAGCTTAGATGACCTCTTACCAGCAACAAGCCATCTACCATTTTCCAAAAACCAGACTGACCACCTCAAACTTGTTTGACATGTATTTTTTTGTTTTGTTCTTTTTTTACCAGCACGCAGTGGAAACAAAATGTTCCTCTGTTCTGCTTTCCTCTGTCTTTCTCCATCAATTTTTTCTCTTTCTCCAACTTCTTCCGTACAATAATGGCCTCTCTCCTCCTCCCAGCCTGTTTCTGGTTCTCAGAAATGTAGCTCTGCCAAGCCGCATGGTCCCATGGACCGTAATCAGTGATTGGCAGCTAGATCTTGATGGATTTAGTGAGTAGAAGCGATAAGTGGTCAAGCTCTATGAGAGAGAAAGAATAGCTCGCTCACCGGATCCCAGCTGAGCCAGGACTAGCCCCTTTAGGTTCAGAGAGAAATCACCCATTCCTTTTCCACCATTTCCTTCTCTCTCTTTCTCTCTTCTTCATCACTGCATCAATCTGTGTCTTTTTTAACTCTTTTTTTTCCTCCTTACAGCTGCAGAAGACTCCAGTGCACTTTGAAATATGTTCAAAATGGCATACTAGCATACATCTTACTGCACAGTATATACTATATAGGCCTATATAGGCCAGCTTGCAGAATGCAACGATGATCATTTCAAACCTTAGCACACTAAATCATTGTCACGATTATGTTATGAGTAGCATACAATGAATTCAGCTTGAAAATAATTAATTAATAAAATAAAATATTATATGACAGTCTGATCAAAAATGAGAAGATTCCTTGTTTTTTTAAATGAAGACCACTACTACACAAGTTTACACCAATGTTCTCTAACACTAACTTTATGCTTTATGAATTGCAGCCTGACACATTTCGCAATGCATTACAAATGAAATTGATTTTATGCACTAGAAGTGTTTGTGTAACCGAATCTACTTGACCCGCTCCGAGTGGGTTTCGAAACGGGGGTCCCCCAGCATTGGTGGTGGGCATGCTAACTGCGTAGCCTCTAGCATCAGTCGCTAACGCGCCTTTTGAGGCCAGGGGAGTGAGGTTTACATGCACAGTTCTTACTGGCCTACGTCTATTACACTCAACCCCCTAAACCTCACTCCCATCAGGGTCACGGCACCAAATATAACCAGTCCTACTCAACCTACTCTATGAGTGGGATTCGAACTAGTGTCTCCAGCGTTGGAGGCGGGCATGTTAACAAGGATGCAGCCTTTAGCGTCACTCACTAGCATGCCTCTTGAGGCCAAGGGGTGAGGTTTACATGCACAGCTCTTAATGACCTACGTCCGTTACAATCCCCTCACCTAAACCTCACTCCCATCAGGGTCACAGCACCAAATATAACCAGTCTTATTCGACCCGCTCAGAGTGGGATTCTAAACCAGGGTCTCCAGCATTGAAGGTGGGCGCACTAACAAGGATGCTGAAGACCGCATCTACTAACATCAATTGTCAATCGCTATCACACCATTTTGGGCTTAAAACAAATTCCGCTATAACACAACCTTGAAGCAGTGCTAAGAACTTGCGTTGCATTATGAATTATAGCTTGAGGACATTTCGCAATGTGTGACAAATTAAATAGAACTTGCGCACAGGAAGCAGGAAGCACTTTTTGGGCCTAAAAATGGAAGTCCAGTTCTTTGCATTATGGAATACATTATAGCACACAATGTGCTATGTTGCACACACTTTGGCAAATGAACCAGGGCATCTAGGTACTTCAAGCTTAAATTTGCATACTGCATACTGCGCACAGTGTACATACATAAGCTAGTATGAGTACTATGCCATTTCGAACATACCTCATGTTCTCTCTCACAGCAGCCCAAAGATGCAGAAGTGCGGATAGAGGAAAGACAGACGGATGGAGGGGAGAGAGGGCAATGGAGGGGAAGCGAAGGGGGGGGCGGGGTCCGTGTGACTGGGGGAAGTGTACGTGTGTCATGTGACAGGAAGAATGTAAAGGGTTTCACAAAACTTTGTGAAAGCGGTTGAGGCCATTCTCCCCTCTCATTACTCACTCGAGTCATCCTCTCTGTAAAGAGACTACATCACACTGACAGAATGCCATGATTTGAGAAAGGATAGCCTTTTATTTAATCTCAATTTTCTCTTTTTTCCTGCACCTGTTTTTCTTTCATTATCTTCACTCTCTCTCTCTCTTTCGCTCTTTCTTTTGCTCTCCCTGTCTTCTCTCTCTTTTTTTCCGATGCTTGAATAGAAGTGGACCAAAAAGGTAAAGACCACAATGAACATAAAAACCACAGCTCGCTCCGCCCGCCCTCCTCCTCCTCCTCCTCCCCTTCCTCTTCCGTTTCCTTTCCTTCCCTCATCCCCTTCTCCTAACCCAGCACCTTGTGTAGTGCTCATGTTTGATGTTTATATCCCTCCTTCTCTCTTTCTCTCTCTCTCTCTCTCTATTGTTTTCTCTCTTTCTTTTCTCTGGCTTATAACCGAACCTCCTTCCAGATTTGGTTCTTGTTTCAGATAACACAGACACGCGCCATCATATGTACGGTCCTGCATACACGCACTAATCCCTGTGCACAGATGACCTCATGCATGCATATCGAACGCGCACGCACGCAACTCTCACTTGAGGAAAAACAGCAGAATTCCACCAGCTGTCCTGCTAAAAGTTCCAATTAAGTCTATTTGAGAAATTAATAACCATCCTTTAATCTGATCACTTCTACCCCAAGGGAAACACGCTCTCCTAAATGCGGCACATGTACGCGTGCACGCGCTCTATTCTTTCTCTCTCGCGCGCACTCGCACAAGCCACTTTACGTCGAGCGTTTCTCCGTTCTACTTTTCTGTTGGACAGGAAGTCATTTCTCCCACTAAACCCATATCCTCAGCCGACACGCGCACCCATCTGTGCAATTCCACCCTCTCTCATGCACCATCATTTATTCATTCCTCTATTGTTTGCGATTAATTTTGTATCTGTCCTTCCAGATCCAAAGCGACTCCTCCATACAGTTTGAGACCTTTTTGTTTTTTTTTCTTCCAGACCCTTTTTTTTGTTTTTTTTATGTCTTCCTTCCTCCCTGCAGGATAACCCCTATGTTTTGTCTGTGCTATTTTGGATTAGAGTAACGATTTGTAGAGCTGGTAACTGCCCGACCCCCCTGCCAAATTCTCTCTCCCATTTCCAGGTGCTTCAATGTCTCTCTTTACAAGCTTTCTCTTTTTCGCCATGTCACGTTCTCTCTCTTTTTTCATCTGTATTCTGGTTCCTCTCCTCTCGGTTGATATCCTTCCAAATTCTCATGTGTTCATCACAAGCAGCCACAGGTTTTCTGAGCCTACCTCAGACACTCCCTCCTCTCTAATTTGTTGTCTGCCAGTGGCGTCATTCTTCTTTTTAATCCCTTCTGTTTTGTTGTCTGCTCTTGGACGCTGCTCAGTGGCGTCTGTAGCAGTCGCTCCCTCCCCGTGGTGTGTCCGTACGTGTCCAAAGGGGAGGGTATGGCGACAGTTGGCGTCTCTGTAAGATGGCTGCTTTGTTAGGCAGAGCTGGTTCCACTCACGCGGCATCTCTCTGTGGTGCCAATCACCTCACAGCCTGATTCAGTTCAGCCAGCCAATCACGGAGATTCAGGGCTGCTGTACTTGATCCTCTTGCCAGTCTCCTGAGGACTCAGTTTCAAACTTTTACAAGACTTGAACCGAGCTTGAACCAGGCATAATTCAGCCCCATATCATCTACAGCTGGCTATACGATTTGAACGATCTGTTCCAAACCCTAGTGAGGTGTCTTGTAACTGCTAAGGTCTCCACATAGGCAGCAACTGTAGTAGTACATCACAGTCTTGAACATGATTTGCTGCTTGCTATTGTAAGTCAATTGCAGGTGGTATTAGGTGGGTATATATCTAGGATGGGAAACGTCGGTCCTGTGGTGCTGCAGAGTTTTGCTCCAACCCTAATCAAAAACACCTAAACAGCTGATCAACGTCTTTAGGATTATTAAGGCCAAAGCCACATGAAGGCAAGCCTGCAACCTTAGCCAAAAAAAAAAGTGTAACCCCTGCTAATGCTGCGGGAAGGAAGGAGACAAGAGCACGTTTTTTTTATGAATGTCAGTGTAGGAGAGCCTGAATAAACTGCTTTTGTGGGAAAATGGCTTATCATTTAGAATCGACAGCCCATCAGCTAATCTTCAACATGTTTGGTCTTAAATAAAGTCTGTTTTATAAGAGAAGTCACAGACAATTGTGCGACAGGCATGATTCAGTTTACGGCCCTTCTCATTCATTTCTATGGTATCCGCAAACAGTGATCGACTGTCGCACAACTCCGAACGAAATTCAATGACGCCGAGGCCGTAATGTGATTGGTTATTAAGGCACATGTGATCCAAGGTAGCCATTACGCTTTCTCCAATGGTAAAGCCACAGACCCTTGTATCTTCCAATAATAAGACCATCTCTGCTAAGGTTACAGGCAGGTGAGTTGGAGCTAGTCTCTGCAGGACAGCGGCACTCCAGGACAGACATTACCCTCATAGGTACCGTAAAGGGTTAGTGACCCAAAAAATAAAAATGATCCCATAATTTAGGCCCTGTTTACATGAGAACGCTCGCAGGTGAAAAATGTAAAAATGTTTTATCAGATGCCTTTCGTTTACACGGCGACGGCGTTCTTGGGGCTTGTACGCAGGCACACAGACTTGGTGTTGTTGTGTGGCAGTGCTTCACATTGCCACCTAGCTGCCTGGAGTGCATACTACATTGAATATCATACACTTTTGCGTCACCATATGCACGCAGATCGTTTCCGTTGTAAACATAGCCTTATTCACCTTCAAGCCATCCTAAGTGTATATGACTTTCTTCTTTCAGCCAAACACAATTATATTAAGTTCAAGCCCCAAAAAAGTACATCTATCCATCATAAAAGTAATCCATGCGGCTCCAGGGGGTTAATAAAGGTCTTCTAAAGGGAAGCGATGTGTTTTTTTTTATTAGGAAAAAATATTCCTACATCCTACGTCATGCGTCGGGTCATAGTTCACTCTTCAGCCGGAACTCGATTCACGTACGGCCAAGCCAAGTGATTATAGTTTATAAAGTTAAAAATAGCCAAAAATGAGCCGTTTTGCTTCAAAAGGACTTTATTAACCCCCTGGAGTTGTATGGATTACTTACATGATGGATGGATGCACTGATGCGCTGTTTTGGGCTTCAAAATTCATATTACCATTCACTCCCAGCTTGGAAGAGCCAGGATATTGTAATATAACTCTAATTGTGTTTGGCTGAAAGAAGAAAGTCATATACACCTAGGATGGCTTGAGGGTGAGTAAATTATGGGATAATTTCTGGATGAACTAACCCTTTTAAAAAATCCTACCAACCCCAAACTTTTGAACATTTGAGTCAGCTAACAAACAGACTAAAAGCTACAAAAGTAAATTTTTAAGTATGCTAAATTATTTTGGACTCCTCAATGAATGCGGCCTAGGGTGTAATGCTATGCTCCAGGGATTCTTTATGCATTTATAAATCGCAAACAATATTAAATTCAAAATGTTAAAAATATTTTCCACGTTCACATTACCATAAACATTTTAAGTTTGTATTCTGTGTTTTGAGCCAAGAGGTCAATTTATGACTTTTGGAACCTCTGTTGGTTAAATGCGTTTCTATTATACGAATTAGCTGATCAGAGTTCACTAAACTTGAACTTTAGTTTACATTCCAACTCACCCACATATGCATGGATATGAATGGAAATGAACATGAAGTCCAGTGTGTTTGCACATTAACACTCCCTCACACATATTATGCAAATATCACTTGAGACTTTCACAGACCTACAAAGTTTACCGTTAGCATTGTTGCTAAGCTAATGACTCAATACTCCAGTGAACATAAAATACAGTCTTTTAAATACTTTTCAGTTCTTTAACTGTATTTATTACTCAGGTCTCTGGGTTACTCATTGTGGTATTCTGTGGTCAACTCTTTTTATGCAAATATGCTAATTTGAATAATTGACTTACGCAACTGATTTCCTACATAGCTGTGCTAGTTTTGTCTCTCGTAGCACTTTGCAGTCAATATTCAAGTCCATTTATTGATGTATTTGTTAAGTGTAATACGCTGAATAACACACAGTTCGCCAGTCGTCATCACAAAATAAACCCTGACAGGGTTATCAGGAGGACCCAATTGACATTTCTTTGGAATTTTCCTAAAGTATGCGTACAAATGTCGTTTAGATAGGTAGCTCACCTAGGTTTGGACTGTGCAAATCTGTTACTTCCTGCCCATATTTCGGCCCTTTACATGTGTATTTTCCTGACTGCACCATTCATAAACACATGTGTGAGTGTTTGTGCACCCTGTTCTGTCTCTGTTTTTGTGGGAATGAGTACTAAACTTGTTCTGAGACCTGCACCTCAGTGTGAATCTTCAATCCACTGACGCTGACATCAGTTTACACATCTTCGATGTCGGCCCTCCATTTTGTTTCCTCCCCATGGTGCTGTTGGCGAGTGTTGTTGTGAGAGTTCTGCCCTACATTTCAGATTGTTCTTACCTGCAATCATGCCACAGCGGACAGCCGGCCCCCCCTCCATCCCTTCTTCCGCCGCTTTATCTGTCCTCTCGCTCTGCTGCTAATTATTTTCTCTATCCTCTATCTATTTCATTAACAGTTAACAATTATTTTCATTAACAACATTGTCTTGACCACCCACCCGCCCCGTCTTTGTTTATTAACACTCGTTGGTTTAAGGATCGATTAATTGTCTGATTATGGAGTCATGGGAAGTGCCTCAATGCTGTTGTGCTCAGGGTTTGTCTTGTTTGAGACACACACACACACACCACGCACACACACACACACACACACACACACACACACACTTTTTTCTCTCCTCTTGGCTAGTGTTTAAGGGATAGTTCAGGTAAAAATGAAAATAAGTTATCTAGCAGAATCTCCAAGCTTCTCTTCTCCAAAAGAAACTCAAAGGTGACCACGGCTTTCCATTGGACCCCAGTCACTTTAATTGTATGGAAAAAGCAGCCTGGACATTCTGCTAAACATCTTCTTTTTTGTTCCCGGTTTTGCATTTATTTATTTTTGTGCTGAGCAACGTTTAATTGCGATTCATCGCATCCAAAATAAAAGTTTGTGTTTACATGATATATGTTTGTATACTGTGGATAATTATTTTGTATATATAAATACACACATATGCATGTATATATTTAAGAAAGGTTTGCATGTATATACTGTATATATGTTTATACATAATTTATATTATTTATTAAAATATATATTTTATATGTAAATAACACATTTGTATTAAATATATACATGCACGTGTATATTTATATATACAAAATACACAGTACACACACATATATTATGTAAACACAAACTTTTATTTTGGATGCGATTAATCGTTGCCCAGCACTAATTTATTTATTTCAGTAACCGAAAATGAGTTTAAGAGTAACGTAACGTAAATTATCTCAGAATTTAGATTTTTGGGTGAACTATCCCTTTAATACCTGCCAACATATCAAGTATAATCCACGCACACACATTGTCTCACAAGCTGGGCAGCCGCTCGGCTGGGCAGTAAGGGAGATAGGAGATTGTCTGTGTGCACTTGTGCATGTGCATTGTTAAAGCTAAAGAGCCAAAGCGTACGCAGGTGGTCACGAATTTCAATGAGTGTGTAATGTGATGTAATTCAGATACAGATAGACTGTTCTGGACTGACAGCGCTGCTGTGAGAACAGACTCCGGGGACAGAACGCAAACCCTACATAACAAGGACATCCCAACTGTCCCCCGTAATTCTACAAACATTTGTACATTTTTCAGTTTTCTGTGAGGGTTCGTTTAGAGATTTATAGAGGGTTAGCCGGTAGAAAATATAATTAGCTTAGTATACCGACATTTGCCGACATTTGTGTCCTGGCATTGTGTTGATGATTGTACAGGCATTCAAATTTAATTAAAACTGACATATAGATGGGCTTTATACAGTAAGCCTGTGTGTGTGTGCGTGCGTGCGTGCGTGTTTTTGAAGGATGTGGATGTTATTGAGGTGTGTGTATGTTTTGGCCTCTATCTGTGTTTTGCGTGTACATGTACGTGGAATAAACGTAGCACATGTTTTCTGTCTTGCTGCTAACCTCTTGCTGTCCAGGACACAATCTGGGAGCCCTTCTAGCCTTTATCAAATTAACTCAATCCTAATTCTCATTTCACAGGAATAACCTTTGACCCTTCGCCTTTTTCCATCCCTCTCTCTGCTTCCAAGCACACAGCAACACTTCTTACAACCTTTAACTGTCTTTCTCTCTTTCTCGCTCACATTCAGATGCACAAAACGGCAGTGTTTTACACCTACCTCTCTGTCTACATATGTCTCTCTCTTAAAAACACACACTGATGCTCATCCACATTCTTAACGCATCACTGCTGACGTAGAAAATAAGCGCACAGCAACCCATTCAGATTTGAAGGGGATGCCCAGTGCCACACAGAGCTCTGCCCCCTGTTGGCAGCACTTTTGTACCTGCCAGTAACAGGTGTAGGATTCAATTAAGCAGCATGTTCTCAGCAGTGAGGCCAGACAGTTAGACGCCACTGCGGGAAGGCCTGAATCTCACACACACGCACACACCTGACTACACGCAGTAGTGGATGTAGTATTGTACTTTTTTTTTTTAGATTGTGCCTTAGAGATGATTTTCACTCTCATTTTTTTTAGACTCAAATATTGTCTATAAATATTATGAATAGGCCTAAGCATTTATAAGTTAAATAATTCACGTATCAGAGTGCTGAGGTGACTTTTAAGTAATGCGTCAATAAAGTATCAACTTTGCCTCAGGTGTTTCTCTTAAATTAAGAAAGAACATTTGAGGCAATTATTGACGCACAGTAAGAGTTCAGTCTTTTTAGTCTTAGAAGAATTATTGAGATCACATATCTGAGTCTTGATCGCAGACTTTGCTGTCTTACCAGAGGAAAATTGTACTGCTCAACGGATGCTCTTTCATGCCTCAGGAGACTTAATTGTGTTCTTTGATTTGTATTAACATGTCTAAGAGGAGGTGTTGAGAAATATTTGATGAGTTGATATTGAGTTCATATCTGATTGCTATATCAGATTTTGCTGACATAAGAAAGTTTTACTTATGAGAGGTCATGTTTCTGAGGGACTTGTTAGGGATAGTTCACCCAAACGCACCCTCATGACATTCCAAAACTGTACGACGTTCTTCTGTGTAACATAAATTGGAAATCAATGGTCGCCAAAACTGTTTGGTTTTTCAAAATATCTCCTGGAACTAATATAATTTTCACTTTATGATTAAGTTTTCAGTTATGTATCAATTTCATTTCCAAGGTTTCTTAGAATAACAGACATAAATGAGACAATTGCTCATTAACAGTATCAGTATAAAATAATTTAAATGAATGTGGATAACTTTCAGATATTGGATCAGATATGTTTAAATTCATATTTTATTTTGGTATCTGAGCACAGTTTGAGACATTATTGGGATGTCTGAACTGTATAAGCTATGGACACGTGAGATTTCTGAGGTCTTTTGTTCAAGTGAAAAGTCCAATCCCTAAACAGATGTCTCCATTTCATCTAATTACTTTCTAGGACAGTGTTTCTAAACTGGTGGGTCGCAAGACGTTTTGAGTGGATCGTGGAAAGTGTGCAGTCAAAGAAACAACAACAGCAATACAATGTAATTCTAAATGTTTGTTCTGAATTGAGACTTTTATTTTGAAAGACATGCGTGGCAGCTGTTGACTTTTTTTCTGTTTTTTTTTTCTGTTGATTTCTGTCAGATGCATTTTAAGGAAAGAGTTCCTGAGAAAAACATGTTGTCCTGATTCAGCATCTGCAGTCAGATTAGATGTTTTCAGGCTATTTGTCAGTGTCATTATTCTAATGTCATTTTCGTAACTTGTTACTAAACTAAAGTCACATTTCATTAAAAATTAACTTTCCTGTCCTGTCAGATGTTTAACTGTGCTTGTAGCTCGCTGTATATCACTTCACCACATATACGTATAAAGAGCAAAAGAAAATACAAGCATGCAACAACATACTTACGTTGTCAATTAGTAAGTCATGAAATTACCAAAAAGTACCAATTATTAAAGGTACAAAATGTATGAATTTTGTATCAAAATATCCCAAAAACATTTGCACAGTGTTACTTGTGTACTTACATTATCTTAAATGTTTCCAAGAATTTGTAAATTCAAAGAAATTCGCAATTTAAAATTTTATATAGTGCCCGTCACGTGCCTCCTGTCAATGACAACTGTCAATATCCGCGTTATTCCTGGTTTACGCTTGTACTGCCATAGCAAGACAGACGTGGACAACAGCGTAACGTCTAGCGGCACGCTGTTGTTGTTTCGTTCAAACATTATGGACCATGGCAAGCAAAAGACTTTGGGACAAAAGGAGAAATAAAACGAGGACCAATATCGGTGTGGCGTTTTCGAGATGCCGAGAGCTCCACGTCCGCGACAAACTTCGACTTGACAGAGTCAAGCATGTACTCTCTTAGATGTACTCATGTACTCTCGCTCTTGCATGTACTTTTTTTAGACATAAAACGAATCCATGTTATAAAGCTCAACATGATAAAATGTTAGAATATGATCAGTATGTTATTCTAATGTTGATCTAGCTTACTGCTAGTCTCTTACAGCCAACAAACTAACACATAGAATAACATTATAACTTTCAACAATCTCAATGCAGTTTAGTGTAATAGTCTTAGGGATGCACCGATACCGACATTACTCTGGTGTCGGTCCGATACTGTGCTCACATACTCATAATACTCCCCCTATACAACCGCACCCGACACCGCTTTAAGGGGCCGTTCCCATATCGCTTCTAAAACGCGTGGGAAGCGTGGCCGCAGCGCTTTTTCCTTCTTTCCACAAGGGCTTATGCTCCCGTGGCGTCTGTCGTTGCTATGCAACCATGAACATAGGCCTGGAAAAACAAGCGTGCCGCACCGCATGCTCAGCGCGACCGTTTTGCTTCTATTATGAGCGCGCTGCTGCACGCCTACATTTGAAATAGCGAATTTGCACGTGCAAAAAATGCGATATGTGAACGGCCCCTTATGGCAATGAGACATTAGCCTAACCTCTCGTCAGTTGAGCAGATAGTCGGAGGAGTAATGTCAGCCATTTGGAAATATTTTAAGATAAGCAATGATGATAAAAGTAGAGCAAACTGACTACAGTTTCAAGAGGAGGGGTGAGAAATAGCTCCTTTAACACAAGCAATTTGATTATACAAGTTGTAATTACTTTGTTACAGTCAGAAAGTAAAAATCATCTGATGAAAATAAAACATTGTAAGAAGAACTGTATGGTATTATTAAGTACTCATATCGGTACTTGGTATCGGCAAGTAAGTACTTAATTTATTTAATGTACTTACTAAGCAAGTAATGTAAGTACTTGTACTTGTACTTGGTCTGAAAAAAAGTGGTATCGGTGTAGACCAAGTGAAACAGCGCTGTGTTACCTCACAATTTTAATTTGTTACATAACCTGACACATATTAGTAGTATTTCAGCTTTTGCTGGTAATTCGGTAGAACGAAATGTCCTCATTCCTTTATATCCGCGGGACTTGCGTGTGACGCTGATATCTGTCTCTAATTAGCAATCGCGACCTGCTTCATACCACAGTCATGTTAAAAAACATGAATGTAGTCACTTATCCATAAACATTATTTACCATAAACATTATTAGATCCATCGGCATGACGACAAGTTCCATAATTCCGCTTATTCACTGCGTCATCAATTTACAACTTTGTTGTTATAAGAGGTTAGCGACCCCTAGTGGCGAAAAAATTACTTATTGTAGCTTCAATGTAACTGGTACTTCTTGTGTAAGCTAGGAAGGATTTGCATGTGGGTATGATGTTCATTTTATTCGCTTTCCCAAAATACCACTTTATTTTCACTTTGTATTATTTTGTATGTTTTTAAATGACTTTAGTGGCTCATACCAATTTACTAACTTTATGGTATTAACAAAGTTTGGGACTGTTTGGCCTACTTAATAGCCTTACCTTACTGTTTATTCATCCGTGTTAGTCTTATTCTTACTGTTTAAGTGTATGTTCAGTAAAGTGGCACGCTTTAGGAAGTAGGAATTAGATAAATTAAAAAAATTGTGTCACGGCTTAAATCAGGGATAGGCAACTCCGGTCCTGGAGGGCCACTGTCCTGCAGAGTTTAGCTTCAGCCCTGATAACAACTCACCTGCCTGTATCTATTCTAGTAATCCTGAAAACATTGATTGCCTAGTTCAGGTGTGTTTAATTAGGGTTGGAGCTAAACTCTGCAGGACAGTGGCCCTCCAGGACCGGAGTTGCCTATCCCTGGCTTAAAGGATTAGTTCACTTTCAAAAAAGAAATTTGCTGATAATTTACTCACCCCGATGTCATCCAAGATATCCATGTCTTTCTTTCTTCAGTCGAAAAGAAATTAAGGTTTTTGAGGAAAACATTCCAGGCTTTTTCATTTAAGTCCATTCTGTGTAGAAAAATCCTGGAATGTTTTCCTTAAAAAACTAAATTTCTTTTCGACTGAAGAAAGAAAGACATGGACATCTTGGATGACATCGGGGTGAGTAAATTATCAGCAAAACATTTTTGAAAGTGAACTAATCCTTTAATGACCATGGGAAAATGTGGGTCCCATGGTCAAACCAGTTGAGAACCACTGGACTAGGAGACAAAATTTAGATGAAAATTGTGATATTTCTTTCTGTCCTAAAGGTGGATAAAGGGAACAGTAAAGGTGACTATATGTAACTACAACTATAATTGTAATAATAGTTCTGTCTATAAGTAAAAAAAAAAAAAAAAAACTCTAGCACTATGAACGAGAGCACACAGAAGCCCAGCCAGCTTGGGTCTTTTAGTGTTTTATAGAGATGGAGGTGCTAATTCTCTTCTTACTCAGGGTTTAAACAGTAGGGAGTTGGTTTCAGTCCTAGGTAAGTGTGACTTACCAGGACATTGGTTTTGCAGTGAACACCACAAGACATCGAGGTGAGAGCGGAGTAAAGTGACCTCAGCCTAGTGTAGATTGACAAGGATAATTGCACACTGTATGTTGGTCATTTTACCAATAGTTTGGTATAGGATTGTGTTAAAATTCTTGTTTAAGAGAGAGAGCGAGCCAGAGCTCTGTATACAGTAGGGAACTGAGCTGCCAGAGAGCACAGGTCGGGTTTAATGAATTCTCTCAGGGCACACTGTGTGTGGGAGTGTGTGTTTCTGTGGACTGAAAAGTCCCACACATACACACTCGTTCCTATCTCGAGCCTCTGTAATGATCATATTCACCATAATAAGCCCTTTGTTACATCCCTAATAAAGGAAATAAAGAAGCTCTAGTCTAGAAAGGCATCTAGAAAGAGAGTGCCAAAGCCTTTATCTTAAATTAGAGCATGCTGAGCTGTTTGTGGATAGCAATCGCTTGAACGTTGACAGCACAGCAGCTGTAGTCGTTGCAGGGTGTGTGTGTGTGTGTGTGTGTGTGTGTGTGGGTGAGTTGCTTGTATCGCCCTCCATGTAGTTGAGCAGACACTTGGACAGGCCTCCGGGAGCTTTTCTCTGTGTAACCTAGATTACAGCCCCTGGCATTAATACTGCATAAAGAAAGCTTTAACCCTGTGACACGGTGTGGAGTTTTCAACCCGATGTGCTATGCTCAAATATTACTTCCTCCATAAACTCTGACTCACTGTCTATATAGGAACGACCCTTCTTAGCCGTTTCTGTTCAATGACTGTTTGGGGAAAGCGTGTGCTTGTGTGTGTCTGATGTTGCATTTGTCCCAATTTCCGTTGAAACTGAGGGTACTCGTTCTTTGTTTTATGGGTCACCCATATAGAACAGGTCAATATAGTGTGTTGCCGCTCCTCTCAGGAAGGCACTGCCTCCCTGCTCTTAGATGAGTCTATTAATATGCTTTAGTTCAGAGATTCTGATTTGTTTGCTCCTCTTCATGGTTATTCTTTTAAATTGGCATTTTGGTATAAGTAGTCTAAATACTGGTGTATGTAATAGGATTGTCTTTGTATTTTGATGAGAAATTTTCAGACAGAGGTGGTTTAAATTTCAATGTATTGGTCCTGTAGAGAAAAAGTGGAATTTAAACCACTTTGCTGCTTAACACAAGCTGCTTTATGCTGGTTAGGTCTGGCATATTGTGAGGATAAGTTGAACAGATAACCAAGAACTGTTGGTGAAGCTGGATAATGGATTATGATCTTTCTGGTAAACTTGATTGACCAAGATTGTGTAAGCTAGGCTGCTGTGATCACCAGCACGTGTGAAAGTTGCAAGTGTCTTTCGTACACGGCTTGCATTCTAATATTTGCCCAGTTTGACAGAACTTTGGGTTCAAGTTAATGCTATCTTCAGACATTAACTTAGGAAAACCCTGCTAGAAAAAAGGTCATACCATCTTACGGTGATCAGTCTATGAAACCAACTATCATGCTACAAAATCCAACTTTAGCACTTTAAGGTTAAAGGCTGTTTATCATCTTGACCAAGATGGTCTACCAGGGCAAAAGCAGGTTCTCTGACTATCTAAACCAGTGTTCCCCAACCCTGTTCCTGGAGGCACACCAACAGCACATGTTTTCGAACTCTTCCTAATTAACCACACCTGATTCAACTCATCAGCTTCTTATAAACTCCAAGACCTGAAATGGATGGGTCAGATTAGACATGGGCTATGTTTACACGGAAACGATCTAAAGAGAAAACGCAAAAGTGCCGTTGCGTTATCACTTTTTTTTTTCTGCGTTCAGACGAGCGTTATGGGGGGGAAATCTGCGTGCATATGGTGACGCAAAAGTGTGTGAAATTCGATGTAGTATGCACTCCAGGCGGCTAGGTGGCAATCTGAAGCACTGCCACACAACAACACCAAGTCCGCGCGCCTGCGTACAACCTTCCTTCTACTTCTCTCCCTAGTAGACTTTTGCGTTTTTACCCTTTAGACTGGAAACGAAAGGCACATCTGATAAAATATTTTTACCTTTTCACCCGCGAGCATTCTCGTGTAAACAGGGCCTTTGGCTAATGTGACAAAATGTGTACTGTTGATGTGACTTCAGGAACAGGGTTGAGAAACCCAATCTAAACTACCTTGACTAGCTTGGACCATAGCCATGCAGTTTACCAGGTGGTGAAACTATTCGTACAACATGATTTTTCTGGTTAATCTGACTGAGCAAGACAGTAATACTGGTCAAGTTAGTTATGAAGCTTGGTGAGATTAGCACCAAAATGGTGAAGCTATACTCGTTTTCTCAGCAGGGCATTTCTAAGAAGAGCTAGTGCTTATTTCTTCTACATTATGGTTATGGGATTTTTTACTGCTCCTTCAGGATGAAGACTGCAATTGATAGGTTAAAAAATTATTAATCTTAACCTGGATGTATTTCTATAGCTACTGTCCAAATTATAACAATTATCTGTAATGTGGTGTGCATGAATGTCTGTTTCTGTGTTCATGTATATAATTTACTAATTACAAAAATCCTTTCAGTTTGTCTTTCAGTTTCTCATTATTGGTGTATATGTGTGTGATTGTGTAGCAACAGTAAGTACTGGCTGTCTGGGACACACATAGCCTATGGCAGGAAAACCCCACTAGCTTATCCCCCCTCCCCCCTCCCCCTTGAGATGTCCTCACCATCCATACATGCTCACAGCTCTCCCTTGTGACATCACAGTACTGATGATGTCTGCTTTCTTTTTCCATAGACACCCCCAGCTCCCTTTCCCCACACCCCCAAGCAGTAGATATATTCTCTCAGGTCCAATGCCCTCTCAGTCTGAGAGTGAGAAACTGCGTCAGCCAGCTAATTCACACCAATCCCAGGTGAACAACCTTGTTCAGAGTACAGAGATACATGGATACAGATTGGTGTGTGTATGCGTGTGTGTGTCTTGATCAAGTACTCCTAGCACATAAAAGTTGAGCACTGCAGTTGTTTTTGTACATGACTGGCATCCCAACATTTGTCCTTATTCAACATTAAATACAAAAAATATATATTTTGACATTACAGCAGTCCTTTGTGTCAGAGCAAATAGCAACTTTATACAGAGGCTCAGTCTCAAATGTAAGCCTTAATGTGGGTTACATTAGTTTTCTATAGATAATAGAGTATTCCATTGGTCATTTTAGGTTTCAAAAGGGTCACAATGCGTGGTCCCTTTAAGACTGCTAGGTACCCTCAGTGCTTACTTTTGCAGAGCCTCCTTGCACTGGTGTGGACTTCCCAGTGCAATACTACCCAACAGCCCATGTGTTCACATATATATTATATTTAAAGGGAGACTGCGATTGGGAAAACAATTGGGCTATTGATGTAAGAAAACCCTGCTGGAAATTCAGAGACATACCAGTTGAAGGTGGACAGGCTGATTTGTTGCTGGATTAAGTGATCTATTAGGTCTAACTTCCTTGTTCAAGATGGTCTACCGAGTTTAAACCAGGTCCAGTCGGTGATGGTGCATCTGATGAATCACTGTTTTCCAACTCTGGTCATGGGCTACCCCTAAACACTGCACATTTTGACTCTCTAGTCCAAAACACCTGATTCAACTCAGTTATTGGTAGTGACTCCAAGACATGAAGCCTAGCGCAAGTTCTGCCAGGAAGACTCAATCGTTCACGTCACTTACTACCTTCTCATCTATACAATCATATCCTAATAGCCCGCATAAAAGGGTGGTACTTACACTTGTCTGAGTTCGCAGATGCTGTCGCTTCAACCACCTCCATCCTCCCCAACCACCACCAAGTCGGGACCTTAACACACACACACCCCCCCCCCCCCCCCCCCCCCCCCTCGGAATGCGAGCTACGGACAGGGCCTACGCCAAAGAACTTGATTGTTTGCTGAGCTCTTAAATAAATGTTCATTGTCACAGTATTAATTATCCCTAGTCTTTCTGGTAGAACTGAAATGGTGTTAGATAAAGGTGACATCCAAAATGTGTACTGTTCTGGATAATCCAGGATTATGGTTGGAAAACACTGCGCTAAACAATCTAGACCAGCTTGGACCAGCTAATGACCATTGACCGATTTGAAATCAGTTAGCATCAGAACCTGGTTTCCCTCCTGGTGGAACAGGCCAACAGACTTACTGCAATTCCTATGTGGTTTACCAGCTCTGACCAGTTTGACAAAGATGGTCTAGCGGCTTGAAACCAGGTACACCAGTCAGACGTCCAGCTAACAAACCGTCTATTCCAATTTAGACCGATTAATGACCACAAATGATTGGTCAATCTTGAAACAATGTAAAATCAGTTACCATCACAAGCTGGTGATTTTCCAACAGGGAAGATGAAGTGGGGCAGGGTTTAAAAAAATGATTCCCAGCAATATGTGAGCACAAGCAGCCAGGATTGTGTCATCTCCCCTCACCAGCCTTTAGTCCAGTGTGCAGATACTTGACTAATGAACATTAACACTCTTTCATTAGAAGAATGGTCATTTATCTCATGTCCTCTCTCCCATTTTTCTCTTCATCTTTCTTGCTGCCTCATTCTCTCTCATATTATCGTCCCTCATGGCCTCACACCAACTCCCCTTCTTCCTTTATCCTCCATTTCTCCATTTGTCTTCCCATCAAATTTCTCCTTTTTAATCCTATCACACCATCATTCTGTGAATTCTTGCTGTCCCCCTCCTTGTTATTTCATCTCTCCCTCTCTTTCTCTCCCTTTCTCTCTCACTTCTGCCCTCTCTCTCTCTCTCTATTCCACATCTCCAGTCTTTGTATGTCCTGGGACTCTATTAAGGGTGCAGGCAGCAAGTGTGCTGCAGGAGGCGGAGCATCAGTCGGGGGCATGGTGTAAGGATCCCCTGCAGTCTGGTGACCGTCTTTACGTCATGCCCTGGACTCCGTACCGCACAGACATGTTGTACGAGTATGCTTCATGGGAAGACTTCAAGCAGAATCGAGCCACAACCACCTACAAGTGAGTGAGGACAACAGCTTGGGTCTACAACCATTAACCATCCCTGTGTACAGTCTACAAAATAATGATTTGTTTTAAACCTTACGTTCAGCAAAATGCTTTTGTTGTTTAGAGTTCTTGGGTTCTTTAGAAGGGTTCTTGAGTTTCTTCTTGATTTTACATTATATATTGATTACATTTCAGTTTAGCATATTCCTCGACAAGTATATAAGAATGTAAACTCCTGCTTTCAGATCATGTGTATAAAACATGTCAGAAGTTATAGAGTTTTTCATGTATGGCAAGTCATCTCAAATAACGCACTCTTCTCCCACAGGCTGCCAAATCGTGTGGATGGAACAGGCTTTGTCGTGTATGATGGTGCTGTTTTTTACAATAAGGAACGTACACGCAATATTGTGAAATACGACTTGCGCACACGTATCAAGAGTGGAGAAGCCATAGTCAATAATGCCAACTATCATGACACCTCACCGTACCGCTGGGGGGGCAAGTCTGATATTGACCTAGCAGTGGATGAAAACGGTCTATGGGTCATCTACGCTACCGAGGCCAACAATGGACGATTGGTGGTCAGTCAGGTCAGTGTCACTGAACAGTCCAATTTAAGATATTGGATTTCAGTTGAGATCAAAATTTCAGTTACATTGTAGCCATCTTCCATTTTACAGAACTGCAGAGTAATCAAATTGTTTTGTTGTATCCAACAAACACAATTAAAATCTGAATCCTTTCCTTTTCACTGTCTTTTAGGTTAACCCTTACACCCTACGCTTCGAAGGAACCTGGGATACCAGCTTCGATAAGCGACTGGCATCCAATGCCTTCATGGCGTGTGGTGTTTTGTATGCCGTGCGCTCTGTTTATCAGGATGATGACAGTGAAGCGGGTGGAGATCTGGTGCTGTACGCGTACAAACACCAATCGAGCCCGGGAAGAATCCGTCCACATTCCCTTCCCCAACCCCTACCAGTATGTGTCCTCTGTGGACTACAACCCAAGAGACAATCAACTTTACGTCTGGAATAACTACAATGTTGTGCGCTACCCCCTAGAGTTCGGGCCACCGGATCCCACTGCTGGTAAGTGACAGAGAAAGAGCGAGATCAGCGGGAGGCAGAGGCTAACAGACAGTTTGATCTGTTAAGTGTCAACGTTCTGTTAGTGTTTCCCCTCTGTGTCTTCAATGCATTGTCTTTATGGTTTAATTAGCTGTGGTCATTAGCGTTTTGTCAGATCAGAAAAAGATTTCTAATCAATTATTCATTCTCATCTTCTTGCCATGAACATTCTCTGTCTGTCTGTCTTTCTTTCTCTATCTCTCTCCCTCTATCACTCGTTCTCCTCCTGTATTTCACGCTATCCAGCTCTCAGGGGGACTGTGTGAACATATAGTCATGCATTAAAGACTAGCAAATGCTCCTGCTGCTTTAGTTATATTCTTACCCACCTTTCTCATATTCCTTTTGCAAGACACATCAAACGTTTAGGATTTCTTTTCGTCTATTTTGTCTTCTTTTTTCATCTTCATCAAACATCTGCCGACATTCTCGCTGACTCTGTAGGTGTTCGCAATCTGCTTCTCTGCCTTTTACTCTCTTGTTGCCTAAGTTTAAATTTTCTTTGCATTCCTGTCTGTCGTTCTCTCTTGCTCTCAGGTCCTCTCGTCACCACCCAGATGAGCAGCAGCACCACCACCGCAGCAAGACCCGTAACTTCCAGCTCCATCCCCTCAACCATACGGCCTCTTCCCCCCACCGCTCACCTCCGATAGGGGCCATCAACAAGGCGCCAGATCTGCGACCTATTACCGCCACTGTACCGGTGACACGCAGACCCTTGCGCGTCCCACCCCAGGGCCCTGAGCTCCAAGTATGCGAAGCCAGAGTATCCCGAGGGGTGCAGTGGCCCGCCACCCAGAGGGGGGAGACCGTAGACAGACCGTGCCCTAAAGGATCACTGGGTGAGTAATAGATGATAGTGACTGTTTGTTGAGAGATTATAAGTGTCGATGCTTTCACAAATGCAGCCCTTTCCATAAAATGAATGGCTTTTTCAGTTAGACGGCATATGTGAACAGGACATTTTGGGAAATACAAGTCTAGGGATTTCTTAGAATGAGAAGTATTTACATAAGTGGTGGAGTTGTTTCAATGGTGAGCGTGAACAAAGCCATAAAGTAAATAATTTGAGCATGTACAAGGTTATGATGCTCCGATTGTTAATCCTGTCAATACCGGACACAAATAGCACATCAAAATTACATTTCTCTAATTATGTTCTACCCGGGTAAATGACATCAAGTTTATTTGCATTTTAATGCTGATGTGATGATGAAGTTTACCAGGCTTCATGTGTGAAAGTGTCTCGTGGTGGAATGTGTTGGGGTGTCCTAACCAGGTGTCATGTGACTAGTTTTTTGTGGACTAATTTAGTCATGTGAAAATTGTCTGCGAAAATGCTGGATGTAGCCACAAAATCAGGTAACCCTATTTCGATGGTCCTCTTTACACATTCTACTATCTACAAGTAACTTTGCAACTACATGTCACCTAACTCTCATTAGAGTATTAGTAGACTGCCTGCTTAATATCTGCTAACACTTTATTTTGATGATCCTCAATAGACATTCTACGAACTATAAGTAACTGTACAACTGCATGTCAACTTATTCTACTTACCTGAAACCTAACCCCAACCAAACAGTCTACAATCTACTAATACTCTAATGAGAGTGAGTTGACTTGTAGTTGGCAAGTTACTTACAGTTAGTATAATATCTAAAGCTGACCATCAAAATAAAGTGTAACCCAAAATCACAGCCTGTCAGAACATACCTAATATACATCTATAGATAAACAGCTATGTGGAGCAGGTTTTTTGACCAAATACTTGTTGCTGTGGGTGGGACAATCCAATGCGACATCACTTATCTCTTCTATGGCAATCTGAGTCCTTGTTCTTGCCAGTTGTGACCTCGTCACTTCACTTCAAGTAATAATAACACAGACTCAAATTACCATAGAAGATATATTGCTTGACACAAGGGATGAGTTTTGACTAAAATCCTCCAGGTATATGTTATTTTACATCATTATAAACGTATATATAACAATATACTGTAGTAATTTTTGCTGGAAATTCAATAAAAGAATGGTTCCACCCACTGATAGTTGCACGGATACCTACCAGGGTAAAAACAATACAGCAGAATGTCTCAGTGCTGTTTGATGTTTTAGCGTGTTGCACTTGATTACAACATGATGTAATGTCAGCAAGAATCACAGCTTTACAGGAAGGAAGGGCGCATGATGTTTATGACATAAAGGCCACGCAATGTTTGTGGAGACAGCTTTTCAGAGAAGTGTTTATTTTGTTTGGTCTACTGGCCTATTGTATATGTCACAGTTTATGTACACATCCATGTGTACACGCCCATTTCTTTGTATGGAGAGCCTGCTTCCTTTTCCTCCTCATCTCAATACTCTCTCCAGCTGGCAGGTCCTCTTGGGAGTCATAGATAAAAGGCAGTCCCTTGCAAATGAAAGAGTGATCTTCAAACTCAGCAAGGGTTGTCCCTGCGAAACTGCCCGAATTAAAAAATGAGCCGCTAGACAGAGTACAGACGACAACACAACCCTATCTCTCTCTCTCTCTCTCTCTCTCTCTCTCTCTCTCTCTCTCTCTCTCTCTCTCTCTCCCCCCCCCCCCCCTTTCTCCATACAACCGCTTCATCAAATGCCTCTTTCTTGTCATGGGAGAAAAGCGTCTCCTTCCTCTGTTAGCATCTCTCTCTCTCCTAACCACAGACAGAATGCTGTCTTTCTTCTGTCACCTTTTTTTCCCCATCACTGAAATGACAGACAAGTTAAATTAGCAGCGGCTTTAATTGGTGAATCCTGGCAGATCCTTCAAAGCCAATCTATAGTGGATGAAGGAGTGGAGAGGAGAGAAAAGCAGACAGCAGCTGAGAGTGAGAGAGAGAGAGAAAGCGAGGGAAGGAAAACTCCCGGTGTCTCTGATCTTGCTGTGGCTGCTGTAGTGCTGCTTCACTCCTCCATAGCTTTTCCTCTCTCTCTTTTCTCTTCCTCCCTCTCTTCTTTTGAGCTTTTTTTGTGTTGTGGTTGCTGTAAAGGCCTGCCGTTTGTTTGATCGCAGCATGTTGTCCTCTCTGTGAACTCGGCTAACTAAACAGCCCAACTTAACTGAAAATGAGGAGTGGTAGAAGGTGTCTCCCTCAAGGTGTTTTCTCAGCATTCAGAGGTGCTGATGGGATGGCTGTGCTTGGTGTGTGTGATCTTACACAAGTGTGTGCAAGAGTTTGCGATGGCGTTCATGTGTCAGCAAGCTCATTTCCACAGGAAAAAAAAAAGTGTTTTTTTCGTGCAAGGTTTCACAGTGAAGCTCTGAGTAGCACTCTCGCTCTTTCTTACTTTACGAGGTAACTAAAGATTTATATTATATATATTGTATGGGCCACATCATACACCTGGCGCAATGCGGTGCCAGGTGCGACGCAAGTGTTTTTTGCTAGTTTCAGCCTGGCGCAGTTATTTTTTTCACGTCCTGCGCCACGAAAACTCGGTGTGTTCAGGCGCATTGTTGGCGCGTTGCTTTTTTTGAGGCATTATTTTCTTTGTTATTTAAAGGGCACGTTAGTAATATGTGCCTATAGGCGAGTCCACAAAACACGTACAGTACACTCTGCTTATTACACACACAGCAGCACACAAACATGCCAAATATTAAAAATAAACGGATTACAATGTAAAAGATTAATATTGTGTACATAAAGATATGGTGGAATCCGGCTTGTCCCGTAGATGGTCCACTTTTACCTCACACACGAGCAGATCCGTTTCCTCGATAGAGAAGCGTTCAGTCTTTCCGCCTGCTAATTTCACCAGGTAAATAGCGAGTCCGCCATGAGGCGAGCGCAACTGGCTTTTAAAGGGAATGGGAGGTGAGTCTCTGATTGGTTTATTTCACTTTACGCCCAAAACACACCCATTACTCATTAAGAGAATAGGGATGACCCTTTTAGACCATGCGCCGACCATTTTTCCCCGTCGTTAAACTAGCAAAAGTTGATTCGGACACGGCCTAAGTGCGCTTGCGCCGTGCGCTTTAGACCATGCGCTTGGATCGTTAAAATAGGGCCTTATATATTTGTATACATATAGGGCCCTATCTTGCACCCAGCGCAATTGACTTTGTACACCAACGCATGTATCATTCCTATTTTGCACCCGCGCACAGCGGACTTTTCCCTCCACAGACGCACGTCGGTAAATTAGTGAATGAACTTGCGTTCGCGGGGGCGGTTCATCGAAAAGAGGAGGCGTGTTCTGGCGCAAACGTTCCCTGGTGATATTTTGCAGTTTCAAAAAACAATTCTGCCACTGACCAGGAAAAACCCAGTCTAAAGACGTTGCGCGTTAGTAGTGTTGCTTTCGTCAACGAAAATTATGACTAAATATCGTCGTC